>JAKOGI010001758.1:42500-155000 GCA_029747015.1 Carnegiea gigantea
TGGATACATAGAGGGTACCACTCGGTCCGCCTGGAAAGCTCAGCTTCAAGGAGCACAGCAGGTCCTCACGGTCGAGCAGGGAAGCGGTGTCATAGTACGAACTATGGTGTTCGATGGGCGAGAGGGCCTACACTTTGCCTCACCGCACAATGACCCGCTGGTGGTCGTGATGAAAGTGGCCAGTGCCATTGTCCGTAGAACCCTAGTCGACACCGGAAGTTCGGTGGACATCATCACATGGGACTGTTTGAAAAGACTTAAGTATTCAGGGAGAAAAATCACCCCCCTTGGTACATCCCGTCTTGGGTTTCAAGGGGCAGGAGGTGAACCCCACAGGGATGATCCACCTCCCACTGCGCTTTGGGGAGAAGGCCAAGACGAGAAATCTAGGGGTGGACTTCTTGGTAGTAGACCTCCCTACGGCCCACAATGTCATCCTGGGTCGACTAACTCTGCACAAGGTAAAGGCTGTCATTGCCTCATATCTACTTCAGCTTCAGTTCAAGGCTGATGACGGAAGTGTTGGCAAGCTGCAAGGAGACCAGTGAACGGCCCGATAGTGCTACCTTGATTGCATCCGGCCACTGGTGGAACGGTCGGCTAAGCGTGGACCCGCAGAGCCACCCACATTCGGATAAAAAGCCATGGACAGTGCCTCCTCCTTCTGCCGAAGCCTTGGTAATACGCAGGCTGGCCTCAGCTGAACCCATGCGATCACGTCTGGAGGCTGTCGATGGCGTTAAAGAGATTCCCTTGGACGAAGAGCGCCCTGAGCGCACGGTTCAGTTGGGCCGGGAAATGGAGGCCTCTACTCGGCACTCCTTGGTTAAACTCTTATAAGAGTACCGAGATGTCTTTGCCTTCGGCATCGAGGAAATGCTCGGCATCGACCTAAAAGTAATGGAGCACCGGCTAAACATAGATTCCATGTACAAGCCAATGATCCAAAAGAAGCGACACATGGGCCCTGAGAGAGCCACTGCGGCGACTGCAGACGTGCAAAAGTTATTGGAGGCGGGCTTCGTTTAAGAGTGCGAATATCCCGAGTGGATCCCGAACATGGTGCTTGTCAAGAAACCTAACAGGACGCGGAGAATGTGCGTGGACTTCACGGATCTGAACAAGGCATGCCCAAAAGACAGCTATCCTCTGCCAAATATTGATGAGCTACTGGGTGCCAGGCCGGCCATGCTTTGCTAAGCTTCATGGACGCATTTTCGGGGTACCATCAAATACGTGCCCCGAGGATCAAAAAAAAAAACTGCGCTCATGACTGACAGAGGCTAACATTGCTGCAAAGTAATGCCCTTCGGGCTAAAAAATGATGGGGTCACCTACCAGCGGCTAGTGAATAAGCTCTTTGAGCTCCTTATCTGGGGGACCATAGAGGTGTCCGTAGATGACATGATACAAGAGTATGCTTGACAACGAGCATGGCCAGGATCTACGAAAGACGTTCGATGTCCTATGGACATTTGGCATGAAGCTCAATCCAAAGAAGTGTGTGTTCGGAGTCCGATCAGGAAAGTTCCTTGGCTTCATGATTAGCAGCCGTGGGATAAAGGCTAATCCGGACAAAATCCAAGCGGTGTTAAACATGAAACCTCCACGCAACATCAAGGAAGTCCAACGACTGATTGGGTGTATCACGGCTATGGGACGTTTCATGTCCAGATCCGCGATAAATGCCAACCTTTCTTCCGCGTTCTATGGAGGCGTGCTAATGTTACCTCGGACAAGGAAGCTGATGAGGCCTTTTAGATCCTTAAAACATACTTAGCTCATTTGCCGAAGACAGCTAGCCCCCTCCCCGGTGAAACACTCCCACTCTACCTGGCCGTCTCAGAACAGGCCATTAGCGTAGTTCTAGTAGTTGAGAGAACCAAGGAACAAAGCCCGATCTACTACGTCAGCCATGCCTTAGCAGGGGCCGAGGAAAACTACCCTCTCATTGAGAAGTTCGCTCATGTATTGGTGACGGCCAATAAGAAGTTGCAGCCTTACTTCGAGGCACGTGTGGTGACTGCTCTTACTAACCAGCCCCTAAAAAATGTCCTACAAAGGCTAGACGCCTCTGGAGGACTCTTGAAGTGGGTGGTAGAGTTGTCCCAGTATGACCTCATCTTCAAGGCACGACAAGCCATCAAGGCCCAAGCCTTGGCAGATTTCTTGGCTGAAGTGCCAACATACCCACAGATACTGGCTCGCCTCACCCTTCCTAGAATCTTTACGTGGACGGCTCATCCACTAAAGATGGTAATAGTGCTAACCTAATCATCGAGAGCACCCTAGGAGAGCGGCACAAGTATGCCTTGAAGTTCATGTTCAAGGTATCCAACAACGAGACTGAATATGAGGCATTCATAGTCGGCATAGAATTGTGCTATACCACAGAAGCGGACTCGGTCCGAGCATTTTCGGACTCTTAGCTAGTGGTTAGCCAACTCATCAGGGAATAAAAAGTAGAGGACAACACTATGGCAGAATACGCCCGGTGGGTGCGCGAAGCTACAAGGCTACTAAAGCATTTCTCAATAACACACATACCGTACTCGAAGAATCGACAAACCGATCCACTATTGAAGCTGGCTAGTTCTTCTGAGGATGGAAAGCCAAAATGGATCCAGTGGGAAACTTTGACAGAAAGAAGCATCAACCCTCATGAAGTACTATGGCTAGATAGGAGTTCCACATGGATGGACCCCATTCGTGAGTACCTCGTAGATGGAACGCCGCCCTCAGACTCCAAGGAGGCAAACCGCGTGAAAAGATGGGTGAATTGGTTCATACTGTATGACGGGATCTTATACAAGCTACCTTTTGCCCCGCCACTTCTACGCTGCGTTACCCTAGAGATGGGGAAGAACATACTGGAAGAGTTACATGAAGGAGTATGCAGTTCTCACATTGATGGGCGCACCCTAGCAGCTACGGTGATATGGATCAGCTATTGCTGGCCTTCCCTGCGAGAGGATGCTATGAACTTGGTTTGCACCTGCGATAAATGGCAGAAGTTTACACCCATCCAACGACGGCCCATCACACCTCTAACACCGATCATCAGTCCCTTACCATTTGCTACATGGGGCATGGACATACTCGGACACTTCCCTAACGCCACGAGTCAACGTAAGTATCTTTTTGTCGCAGTAGATTACTTCACCAAGTGGATAGAAGCTTAAGCTATAGCCTCTATTATTGCGGCCAAAGTCCGAAAATTTATTTGAAAAAACATCGTAACCTGGTTCGGCATCCCTCTCGCCATGATCTTTGACAATGGATGGTAGTTCGACACAGCGAAAGTAACAGATTACGTCAACACCCCGGGGTGTCAAGCCCGACTCACCACCTTGGCTCATCGTCAGACAAATGGCCAGGCCAAGGCTGCCAATAAGGTCATCCTCTGTGGCTTGCAGAAGAAGCTTGATGAAGCAAAGGGCAAATGAGCAAAGGAGCCGCATGGCGTCCTATGGTCAACCCACATAACTGAAAAGACAGCAATAGGAGAAAACCCGTTCACGCTGGCATATGGTCGGAGGCCGTGCTGCCCATCGAAGTAGCACTTCACACCCATCGCCTTGCCACGTTCTAAGAGGAACTTAACAATGCAGCACTCCGAGAAGCTCTTGACCTCCTTCCCTCTGTTCGAGGTGATGTCCCCCTCTAAGAGGCACTCTATAAACTTCATATTGCACGTCTCCATGATCGCACCATTGAAGCTCCACCCCATCAAGGTCAATGATCCCGTCCTTTGTCGTACAGAAGCTGTGGCAAGCGCAGGAGAGCATAGCAAGCTCACGGCAATTGGGAAGGCCCATACAAGGTGACAGATCAAGTACGGCTGGGCACATATCGTCCATAGACCCCCGGAGGCACCTCCATCCCTAGAACATGGCATAGCAGTAATATACGAAAGTACAATCAATAGATTTCTTTTCAAGCTTGACGTAATGTACTGGTGCCTTTTTTCCTCAACAAATGCATTAGCCGCAAAGGCAATTTCGGACACGTCCAGCTCTTCTACACCTTTTAGCACCCAAAAGAGGCTAAGGGACCTTAAGCGTGACCTAGGGGCCAGTCACTTTACCTTTAGCCCCAAAAGGGGGCCAAGGGATCTCAAGCATGGCCCATGGGTGGGTCGCTATACCTTTAGGCCCAAAAGAGGCTAAGGGACCTTAAGCACGTCCTAGGGGCCGGTCGCTATACCTTTTAACCCCCAAAAGGGGCTAGGGGACCTCAAGCACAGCCCAGGGTCAATCACTATACCTTTAGCCCTTAAAAGGGGCTAAGGAACCTTAAGCACTGCCCAGGGGCCAGTCGCTACACCTTTTAGCCCCCAAAAGGGACTAACGGATCGCAAGCATGACCTAGGGGCCGGTTACTATAGCTTTAGCCCCCAAAAAAGGCTAAGGGACCTTAAGTACGGCCTAGGGGCCTGTCCTTATACCTTTTAGCCCCTCAAAGGGGCTGAGGGACCTCAGGTACGACCCAGGGGCCAGTCGCTGCACCTTTTACTCCTAAAAGGGGCTAAGGGTTATTACATTTTTATCCATCACTTATCATTTTCCTTATGGGCCATAGTCCTACAATAGTCCCACAAAACCCCAGCAATTAAGAAAATAAATGCAAAGGTGAACAAGAAGCAAACAAGGACCCTCATACATCAAACGTTGGGATCCTCATCATTATCGTTGCCCTCGTGCGTCACGGCCTCATCGCCTTCATCGCTAGAGATCGCAGCCTCGCCATCTAGAGGCATGCTCTCCTCATCACCTTGACCGTCTTCGCCAGCCACAAGCAGATTGAAATCCACCAGCTCAGGGTTCCGACCCTCGGCCTAGGCCTGACGACCATCCTCAATATACTTGACATACGCCTCGAAATAACCATCCTGGTGAACAGCATTATGGGCAAAGGTCATCAAGAATTCCCAAACGAATTCTGTATAGTCCTCATGTCCTCGTCAGTAGCCCCAATGCTTGGCCTTGGCCACCCTCTCAGCTCTTGCCGTGACCTCGACCTCTGCTTTGGAGCGGGCTTCTTCCAGCTAGTGCTGTAGGCCCCCCTTTTGGCCTCTACGGCCTCTTTCTTGACCACCAAGGCCTCTTTCTCTTTCTTCAGCTTCTCCCAGCGGTGTTTGTGCTTGGATACAGTGTCTTTTGATTTTTGGCGCTCTGCCTAGAGTTCGTGGATTTGCTTTTCCAGGACCGAAACGGACGTAGTTGACCCTACAACCTTCAACGCCTGGGTAAAGGCCTGGGGAACAATTCTGAAGGGTTAGCCAAAGAAAGAAAAAAACAACAAGGAGAAAAGAAGTGGAGAAGGGCTTGGCCTGACCTCATCAATAGCCGCCTATTCCTCGGTGACCTTTAGCGGCTTCACGAAGCTAGAAGGGCAAGGACCCAGGACTTAGTCAAGCCCTCCACCAAAGCGTACTTGGCAGGGAGATCGGCCGCCAAGAAATCTAAGGCCTGGGCATCGGTGTTCACCGAAGGCTCCCCAATAGCCCGCTGGGCGACCTTCTGGCTCTCTCAACGACCGCCCGTAGCAGGAGATCCCAATGCCTCGGTAGAGGCCGAGCGCTCCGTGAATCATTAAAGTGGGGATGACCCCTTAATCCCCTTACCTTTAGAAGAAGAGGGCTCAGTCTTTAGAGGGGCGGTGCAGACATCGTGGTCGTGTCTTACCCTTCCTCAGTACGCGGGCGCTTCTATGTGTCTGAGCAGGGGATGCTTAGGGGCACCATAGGAGGCCTAAGGCCGCACAGTGCCAACCTCGGTGCCTGTAAAAAAGTGTAAGTCAATACTTTCATTCTAAAAAGATCACAAGGAAAAACGACTGCGCAACCATTGGACAAACCTTCTTCGCTTGGGACTCGATGCGGTAGCGCCTTTCCTCTTCACAGTGCCTTTCATTCTTGACTGCTATCTACAGCTCCATGGCTTGCCCACTCTCGAGGGGGAAAAGCATCTCCCGTGCTTGCTCTGCATAAGACAGCAGAAAGTCAGGTCAAAGCCAAGGAAAAAAAGTAAGCAAAAAAGGGGCGTTAAGTACCCTTAGAGTAGTTCTTAAGAATAAAGAGGCTAGCGGTGGCAAGGAAAAAGTTGTTCGTGAAGCACGACAGTTTGGGAAGCCAATTGACAGGCTCCCTATCGCTTGACTTGCTCCGTTTGCGCTCGGCTTCTTCCCCCGTGTCCACTATCTTAGACATAAAACACAGGATTGCCTTCGGATGATCCTCTTCCCGTAGGTAGTACTAAAAATAGCAGGCAGTCTTGGTTTTCTCCACGGTCGGCTCCCCGAACGGGCTGCGAACTAGCTTCCCGTTGTTCCAATCGGGAAGATCCCCCCAACCCGCCTTGCGGTGTATGAAAAGGAAGTCATACTTTTAATTTTTACTTCTTTTCGATGGCCGTCATAAAGCCATTTCTGTTGTTAAAAATGTACCACCCAGTAGCCCCAGTCTCGCTGGGAGCCCTCTGGACCATATGGGCCAATCTAAAGGCGCGGCCCATGTAAGTTAACCCGCGCAACGCACACGTTACGATGAAAAAACAGATTTTGTGCCAAGATGTGGGCACAACCTGCACGAGCGCTAATTCATACTTATTCAGGATCTCTACGATAATTGGGTGAAGTAGAAACCTTACGCCGTAAGAAAAGGCCACGCGAGAGATGGCTATACACTTTGAGGGCGGCTTATTTACGGTGGTGTCGGTATCAGGGATGATAAACTTGTAGCTAGTAGGTAGAAGGTATTTCTCCTCCAGAGACAGCCTCTTCAGGGTACCCACGACCTTGGAGTTGGGGAAATAGGTGCTCGTCCCGTCTTGAAGGTCTGACCGTTCGGGAGACCCCGAGAAAACCGTCCCTTCAGCGACAACTTCGAGGACTAGCTTCCTCTAAGCACAGCCCCTCCTGGAATCGGAAGCCAATGAGCGGGAGTTGGATGAGCTGCTCTCTCCTCCCTTACGTAAGAACTATTAGATCTAACTTCTATGCTCATCCTATGAGAACCCGAGGTAGATTGAGAGTTACCTTTAGAAGGCCCTTCGGCCGTAAGTTCGTCAGGAGTCCTCAGTCGGAGAGTGGTCTTTGGCATTGCCAGCCAGAGTTCCTGGACATCAGTCATACCGGAGACAGCCACATTAATTTCCTATGGGTAAAAAACCTCCTCCTCCACATTGAACATGCTGGGGGTAGAGAAGTACTCACAACTAGACCATGAAGGGATGTCGGGCTAATATATCGGCACGGCATAGGGAATCTTTTTAGGTTCCTAAAACTGACTCTTTGGGGGAACGCACGCCACCACCTGGCCATCAATTAAGGCTGGGAGATTCGAAAACTGATGGTGGCGGCCCTCCATTCGGGGGCTAGCTGACCTTTCAGGCACGGTCCCACTCAACGATCATAATGACGATATAATGAAACAACATAATACAAATACAACCTTCAAGGGAGGTACAAGGGCGCATACCTGCGAAGAATGAAGAGGTTGAAGATGGATCGACGTCGAGGTTGAAGATACACTCAACTCCTTTAAAGATTCAAATGAGGTGTTTGAAGATGCTACAATGGGTTTGAAGGAGGATAAGAGGGGAAATAGAGCCTTTCTCTCTAGAAAACCTGTTTCTCTCTCTAGAAGAAATTTGAGGGCATGTTGAAATGGCTTCCTCAAGGAACCCAACTTTGTTTATGTGGAGAAGGGGGAGGAGAGAAAGAGGTAACCCGTTCTCCCCACCGAAGCGATTGAGGGACTAGAATGCCACTTAGCCCGTGACACGTGGCACTTAAACACACGTAGTCTCCCGCACACTTTTAGCCCTGAAAGGGGGCTAAAGGATCCCGAAGCACGGCCTAGGGCCAGTCACTAAATCTTTAGCTCCAAAAAGGGGCTAAGGGTCCTATAAGCGCAGCCTAAAAACTGGCCAGTATACCTACAGTCCCTAAGGGGCTGAGGGTCATCTAGGCACAGTCTAGGGGCCGGTTGCTATATCTTTAGCCCCCCAATAGGAGCTAAGGGCCTTACAACATGGCCCAGGAGCTGATCACTATACTTTTAGCCACTCAAAAGGGGCTGCAGGCCACATAGGCATGGCTTAGAGGTTGTCTGATACACCTTTAGCCGCGCAAAGGGACTAAGGGTTCTGTAGCATGTCCTAGGGGCCACTCGCCATACCTTTAGCCCCCAAAAGGGGCTAAGGGTTGTTAAACATAGCCTAGAGGCCGGTCGCTATACCTTTTTAGCCGCAAAAAAGGGCCAAGGGTTCTCAACACGGCCTAGATGCTAGTCGTTATGCCTTTTAGCCCATAAAAGGGGCTAAGGGCTCTCAAGCACAGCCTAGGGGCCGGTTGCTATGCCGTTTAGCCCTCAAAAGGGCCTCAGGGTTCTTAAGCACGGCCTAGGGGTTGGTCACTATGACTTTAGCCCTCAAAGGGCCTAAGTTTCTCAAGCACAGCCTAGGGGCCGGTTGTTATGCCTGTGTAGAAGTATCACAGAGAGAAAAACAAAAAGCATTGATACAGAAACCAAGTCCTTATGTAAAGGAATGACTTTTCATTATCATCGTGGGAAATTACAAGGCAACCTTACAAAGAGAACGAATGAAACGAAAGAGCAAGCTCCCGCTAAACACCTACGACTGTTCGTCATCACTAGAAGGAGGTGAAGCATCACTAGATCCTGAGTTCTCCTCTTGACCGCTTGCCTGCCCGGGTCCCACTCTAGGATTGGCTTGTTTACGGAGTTACGCCCCTAGAGAGGCATGCTTATTGATCCTTCGAGGGCCGACTTCAAAGCCCCAGCCATGTCCCTACTCATGATGCCCAGTTCCAAAGCATCATTGGCCACCATGGCATGGAAGGTAGCTTGGATCATTTCGGGAATGTTGAAGTCGCGTGCGGCCTCCTCCGCATCAAAAGAGTGAACCCCGGGTCGAGATCATAGTAATTCTTCAAAAGTGGGCAAGGAGGGCACGAGGCGCCCCTCAATTGCCGCTTAAAAGCTTCCCTAATGTTATCGACCATCTCCTCAGTGTCACGAAAGGGGAAAAAACCATAAGGAAGAAAAAGGGCAGAGCCTCTCTCTCTAGAAAACTCGGTTCTCTCTCTAAGAGAGTTCAGAAGCGTGCTCAAGTGACCTCTCACGAAGAATCCAACCCTATCTTTATAGACGAAGACAGCGAGAGGAAAGGATGTCATGCCTCCCCAAAGCTATTACAGAACTAGAATGCCACTCAACCCCTGACACATGGCACCCAAACATTCATAATCTCCTCTAAACATCAATGACCCCTACAAGGGGCAAACAATCTGATAGCGCGGCCCATGAACCAGTCACTAGGACCTCACCTCCTAGGGGCTGAGAGCTTTATGGCTCAGCCTAAGAGGGCGGCCGCTATCCTTGAAGCTTCCGAAAAGGGTTAACAGTATGGAAGCTCGGCCTAGAAGCTAATCGTTGTCCCCTTGGGCCCCAAGAAGGGGCTTCAGGGCCTGGAAGCTCGACCCAAATGCCAAAACGCCACATTTTCAGCCCCAAAAGGGGCTGGTGGTCCTGCCACATAGCCTGCAAGGCCAACAGCCCCACAACTCGACTCACAGATCGGCCGCTAGAACCATTCCCCCATAGCCCGGCCCGTAAGCCAAGTCCAGCAAGAAGAAACACATACTCAATAGTGAAGTCATGAAGAAAAATCAGCATTTTATTATTAAAGCTCGAGGAGTACACGGCAGCTACCCAAAAAAAAAAAAAAAAAAAAAATAGAGAGAGAAAAGATGAAAAGAAGGGGACGAGCATAACAAAGGTCACCATAGGCCTAAACACTACTCATTTGCCATCATCACTAGGAAGGGAGGATGGATCGCCAGACCCTGAGCCCTCCTGGTCACTGTCTATCTCTGGACGGTAGGCTTGTAAGATGTTGTCCCTGCTCCGCTGCACCCACTCCTCAAAGGTGCTCCACCGCAACTCTTTGAGGGTTGACTCCATTATATCGATCATCCACCTGCGCAGCATGCCCAGCCTCACGGCATCATTGAGAAGCATCGCGCATAATACAATCTGGGGTATCTTAGGAAGAAGTAAGTCTCGGGCGGCCTCCTCAGCCATGGCAAGGTCAAAGTTCAGGCTTAGATCCTTATAATCGTACGAGAGGGGTAAAGGAGGAACGGCAACCTCACTCCAGTACCTACCCCCCAAATGACCTGGCCCAATTCAAACCCGATCCATAGTGACTCGACCCGAAGTAAACCAAACATGGACAACTCGAATCCAAACCAAGCCGTGCCCGATTTAAAACTGATCTGATTCTTACCAGACTCAATTTTACCCAAATAAAACCCAAACCCCAGCATACCCGACCCAAAATAATCCAAATCGAAGCATACTCATAACATATTAATCCAAAACTATTTCTAATTCCCTAAATTTCATTGCCAAGGCTTAAAAGAAAATCTCCTATAGCAATTTAGCACATGTTTTCATAAATAAGCAAGTCATAATCTAAATATTGACCATAGTGCATAATGCCATCAAAGTCTATAACCAGTAGGTAAAATGTAATATTGTTAATGTATTTTAATTAGGTTTAGCAGCGAGTAGGAGACTGAGGGAGGGTTAGGCGACAGCTGGCAAGTAGGAGACTGACGTAGGGCTAGGCGATGACTGGCAAGTAGAAGACTAAGGGAGGGTTAGGCGACGACCGGTGAGTAGGAGACTAACCCACTGCAGGGGGTTAGGGCTCCAGGTGGCGAGAGACGAGGGACTTAAGCAAAGCAACTATCACGGTCTGAAATGTCCAGTTTGTCGTCAAGGGTTTGCAGTTTTCAATTTCACTTACATTTTGCTTCTTAAAATAATAAAATTCTAAAATTATCAGCAGTAACTTTTTTTTGGGGGGGGGTTTTAGACTTTTGGGGTGAATTCTGAATTTTTCAAACTCAATTGGTTGCGTTTAGGTGGGAAAAGAAAAATAACGTAGGAGGGAATTTTTACAAATGAAATCAATTAAAAACTTAAGAGGAAAAAATAAAATAGCTGATAGATTTAAATTTTTAATTTGATAGATATGTAATAAAAATATAAGAGAAAAAAAAAGTTGGTCAAAATAGGAATTAAGAAAAGATAAGTAAAATTAACAAATTATTAAACCTATTAGGATCCAGCAATCCTATTTTACTATTTGATTCACTTAATTACTTAGTGCAATGCATGCTATGATTATAATATCATTCTGTGACTACTGTCAAAAATACCGCACTACTGATATGCGATTCTAAATTATCTTCATAATATGTTTAATTCCATATCGTCATATTCAAGAATGTAGATTTACATATGAATATATGATCTCGTAATAATGTGATTCATTTGAATTTTAGACAATTAAATTCCAAATCTCGAGTTTCGATAACGAACATTCACAATCACATAAATGTAATGCCAATTGACATATACTCATATATTGTTGGTCCTTTTAAGTTTTGACTCATTAGGTACATGCAAATCAAGTTGTTAATCTCACAAAGACAAATCTTTAAATTTTGATATATGATCACTTAACGAGCTATCAAAGAATATAGATTCGATTATTAAAAATGTCAACTTGAAGTAACCTATTTCTATTTACCAACTCCAAATATGACAAACGTGAAATTATGAACCAACGTCGAGGTCAAAATAAAAATTTTATTATTTTCATTCCTTTTTTGTAATTTTTCAAGGTATGTTTTCGTACTGGGCGTGACAAATGAGACCACTGACTCATGATTTGTGTTAGGTTGGTTCACTAATTTTGTCATCGCATCGCCCCAATTGAGATACTTGAAACTTGACTTAACGACACATAATCCTTTAGATAATTGTACGACATATCTGATATATGGTCAGGGATGGTTGTACACTAGTATTTGTAAGTTACTTTCTTAGTAAATTTATAACTAAGCCCCTTAGATTTTCCATAACAAAAGAGCCTTTTAATTATATATATATATATATATATATATATATATATATATATATATATATATATATATATAAAATACAAGTAAAAAAAAAGTATTTTAAATATAAAACACAAATGTATAATTGTTAACATATGAATTAAAAGAGGAATATAAAATAGATGGACTTGTTTAATTGAACTTTTTTTATCTTTTAAATACAATTTAAGAGTAAAAGTGACTATATTGAAACTATACAATGATTCAAAATTAATCCGACTTGATTTATATCCAATCTGATTTATAACCGACTCGATGTTGACCAAACATTGAATTGAATCCCGCCCGAGCCAAATTAGACTCGACCCAGACCCGATCCGAACCGGGCTACTGTAGACAACCCAAAAGAGACCTGACCCGAGTTTCACCTGAACCGAACCCATACACGTACCCGAACCAAACATGGTTGACCCGAAAATGGTCCAAACCCGAATTTCACCCTACCCAAACCCGAATCCGACCCGAATATGGTTGACCCAAATGTATCCGAACCAAAGTATGACTCGACTCGAATTTTGCCAGGTCTACCACCAGCTAAACTGAAAAGAAACCAATGAATTCCTCATTTGGAAGTACTTCAGGCTCAAAATCAAAGTTGCCCAAGAACACAATCTCATTAGAAAAGAAAACCCTAAAATGCCCCAGAACCCATAGATTGAACAACCCTGAAAAGCAAAATACAAACCCATTATCCAAAAACCCTAGAAGAATTGAAGGCACGTTTTCGCTAAAGATGATTAAAATAATCAAGCCAACAGTAGAAAACTGAGACAAAAATCAAGTTTTAGTCGCTTACTTCGATGATTTCTCTACAAAGAGAGGAGGAAAGGAAGAAAGACAGTGCCAGGGTTTTGTTGGCAACCAAGACCTCTAGAACCGCTACAAATCGACCAGAACATAGAAAGATCTCTATTAGACACATAAAGAGAGAGAAAGAGAGAAATAAACAGACAAAGAACCAACCAAGTAGAGAAGCACCATAATTTTAGACACTTACCTCGCCAATTTTACACAGGAGGCTTGTAAACCTTGGCCTACAATGACGCCAGGTTTTCACGAAAGAGTGAAAGGAGCCAAAGAATATAGACTGTGCGTGAAATGAAAGCCCACCGCAGGAGGGTTTTTGTTACCAGATAGCAACGATCTTGCAAGGAAGACAGGGCTTCGACTTTATTAGCAATGAAGAAAGCTTTCTGTCTCAAGTTCTTCTAATTTTATAGCAATTACAGACTAGAAGACTTCATTGTAATTTTTATTTTGAGACGAAGTATTAATTTCGTTGATGAAAATTCATCGCTGATTGCTCGCTTTTTTGTAGTGTAGGAAGAGGCCGAACCTGAGCAACAGGAGGTGGAGGTCTAGGTGTATTATGCACACCTTGGAAAGTCGGTCTTTCATCAGTATTAGAAGTATGAAAGATGGACTGGGAGTTATTTCCAGGCAACACTCCAAGATGAGAGCTAGGTACCGCAGCATTTAGTCGACTACTCCAATAAAAGTGAGGGTGATTGCTCCACATTGGATTGTAGCAAGGAGAGAATGGGCCATTCATGGGTCTTTGATAGGCCATACTGACTTGCTCATGCCTAGTTGATAACTAGCGAGCAAAAGAAGAGCATGCACTCAATATATGATCCAAAGCCTGACAGTGAGACCAAGACACCATAAAAGTCTGAGAAGTCTGAGGAATCTAAACAGATAACGCCTTAAATATATTTTCTAAAACTACTATCTTAGACTCTAGGTGACTCACATTATAAACATAATGCATTCCACCCCTAGCAAACTTAGAATTAAACTGTCATCTCTAGTAGTTTCCCACTATATGGTCTTTTTAACTAAGTCTTCTAGAAATTCCCAAGCAATAGTGGCGTTCATAAAAAGAAAGTCACCATGACACATGGACTCTATCATGGTTCGGGTTTGTTGGTCAAGTCCTTCATAATTTGGCACAAACATGCTTGGTCTAAACCATAATGGGAACACCAAGCCAACAAATTCTTAAACCTATCCAAATATTTCCAAAATGATTCCCTTTCTAGTTGAACAAACTAATTAATTTCATTTCTTGGCTTTACGATCATGGCATAAGGAAAATGTTTTCTCAGGGACAACTTAGCAAAGTCATCCCAAGATGAAACAGAATTAGCAGCCAAGTCATACATCCATCATTTAGCAAAATCTTTGAAAACAAAAGGAATTAATTTCATTCTCACCACATCAATGAAAATATTAGGGAAATGCATCATGTAACATATTTCTTCAAATTCCCTCAAAAACAAATAGGCATTTTTTGGACCAGTAAATTTAGGGAGCATTTGAATATAATGAGGTCTCAACTCAAATGTCACATTAGGGCCTAGGTAAGACAAATTAAAGTATGATGGCAAAGTGATCCTAGGAGGATAGAAAATACCACTTAAAGGTCTCTCTTGTGCCATTTCTTTAGTTCAAGTTTAGGCTTGGGTTCAAGATTGAGTTCCAGTTTAAGGGGTTCAATTATAACAAGTCTTATTCTTTCAAGGTCTATAACCCAACTATTCATACAATGCCCACACACTCAAAAAAATGTTTTTGATATTTTTCTTTTTTTTGGGGGGGGGATTTTTTCACTCAAAACAAAAACAGAAAATAAACTAAACCTAAAATAAAACACAAAACACAAAAAAACTAAAAATAAAATTAAACAAAGAATCAAACTCTAAATTTGGAATACCATACACAGAAAATTCAGCATAACCACAGAGAACATGAACATATTTTTTGAGGCAAGAGATAGAATGGGAGATAAGTTCTTCAAATGGATTGAAGTTGGAGATCAAGTTCTCAGGATCTCAACTATAAATCACGCTAATTAGCTCTTCTATAGCATCCAATCGAGATCTCATTGAGGCTTGAAGAGTTTCCAATAAGTGTGTTTGAGATAGAGCAAGTTAGGGAGGCAAACTGGGAAGTGAAGCAATAAGAAAGTTAGGGTTCTCTGACTACCATGACAAAGAGGCAACTTTGGATCGTTAAATTATATCACTATAACACAAAAAGTCAAACCGATCGGCCCAGTAGCTAAAAATGCTAAAAAATAAGCGGATTAACCCATCGAGTCGACCCAGTCTTGACCCGATCAAACTCGAATTTTTTTAGGTTTTTCGGGTCTGGGAAATTTTGGGTTTTAAATTGACAAACTGTGTTCAGAGCCCTAGAATTTCACGCGGGTTCAGGTCAAGTTTTTGGGTCGAGTCTAATTCTGCCAGGTCTACGTGTAAAGGATAGACCATATAAAATAATTACTATTAAGAATACTTCATGATTTCTCCCCCTATAATTCATTCATTCATGTTAGTAGCTACAATCTTGATATATCAATTTCAATAACACATAATTATATAGCTAATAATATGTAAAAACTATAGTACATTAATCAAGCTATTTTCCCTTTAATTAATACCCAAGAAGCACTAACCTTCTGGAGATATAGGAGCCAATAATAACATGAATGAGAAATAGATCTTGTCAGTGGGCATAAATTAAGTGCGATTCAAGTTCGAAGAATAATAATGGAATGATATACTTAATCAAGGACAAGCAAAGTCTCCTCGAAGGTTTCTTTATTAAAATTGAATACATATTAATTTAAGCCAATGATCATGTAGAATTGAAAATGCATTAGAGTAAGTTGATTCAAGAAATAATATTCATATGGGTCATAAAATCATACATGAATATCATAGGCTATGATATATCATTCTTACTCAAAAACAATCAAATTAACACTTAATTAACGCTCACATAAAATTGATATCCCCCTTAACATACTATGCATTATTAGAACAATATAGAAAGGAACTCTTTTTTTTTTTAAAAAAAAAGTATTTACCTGGTATTCACCTCAGGTAATCCATATACCACAAATAGAGTCTCTCTTTGTGAAGATCCATACAGATTTAATCTGTATGAACAATTTCTTCATAGTATACTTTAATCAGATCATGAAACATTGGTAAGAATTTGCCATAGTATTGTTTCATCTTGCAAAAATGAATTTCTAGGACATTATTTTGATACCCTTTTCTTCTCGGGTCCATATGGGTTAGGTGCCAGAAAAGTTCTTGAGTTAAAAATTCTCTCTCTCAATGTTGACTCATTTTCTTGATTTAATACCACAATCAAGAATTTTTAAAAGTTAAATTTTTGATGTATTTTTTAAATCACCAAACTATGGCAAATTGGCTGCAAATAATCCTTTGAAAATTCGAGCTTGGACTCTCTCACACTTAAGACTTTTGAAAGTGCAGGAACGTTAACGATATTTGCTTTTCTCATCATTTTCATGTAACCCCATGCGTTGGTCATTCTTGAAATCAACAACTGAAAAGTTTTGAATTAGATCGTCACCTTCACTTACTATCCCTCTATAAGGCTAATGTTCTTCAATGCTCCGTTCTCCATGAGAATAGTTCAGGCTAATGTTAAGTTCTTCAATGCTCCGTTCTCCATGAGAATCATCTTGAACTTTCTTACTAACGACAACCAGACCACTCTTTTTGATATTATTGTCCTGCATATATTCATTAGTGCCATCCTCAAGAAATTCCATTATGTACTCCTTGACGTTACCTGCCTCCTCTTGTTTAAGCACGTTAGAGTTTGAAAACTGTTTAGTAGCGCCATATAAATAATAAAGATGATCCTAAATATCTTTGGCACTATTACAATGTAAAGCAGATTCACAAACACCAAGAGTAAGACCACAGTATAACTTATTCATGGCTCTAGAGGTTTTGGACATCATCATGTAATTATCGTTCATAAATTCATCCTTTGGTGTTTCAATAACGAAGGCTATTCTTGACAATCACCCAGTGATCTAGGCCCTTGTTCTTAACATAAAGCTCCATTATTTCCTACCACCAAAAATAGTTAGTACCTACAAAAAGAGATGGACAATCAGAATCAAGATTACAATTAGTCATAGGATCAAAGCTATTGGATGGCTAGGTTCAGATAATAGCGCCTGCTCTGATACAAGTTGTAAGCTCAGTTTAGGCTAGTCAAATCACCATAGCAGTTGGTGAAAAGGGTGATTAGAGAAAATTATAACAATTTGCAACATTAAATGCGGAAATATAAGCGGGACAAAATACGTTGATATTTGAAGGTGCTGTGGATGGTGATGATGGAACTGGGCATGGTGCGTGGGAAGGATGAGGACAAAGAGATGTGATTCAATGTTGGAGGAGTATAGTGTGACGATGGGGCGAGATGGTGAGCGCTGATGATGGAACGTCGAATGGTGAGATGGTGTGCTAATAGTGTGTGCTGCTAGGACTCGAAGAACGAGAAGATACCGGAGTTGAAGAAAGCGGTGGTGAACTGAGCGAAGAGAGAGAAAATTAGGGAGGAGGGGGCACGTGAGAGAGGTTACTGGTCTACTAGGGTATTTTTAATTATTTATTTTCCTTTTTTTGCTTTTTGGTGCTGCTGGGGTAGGATTGACAATGGGCCGGCACAAAGGGATGCTGAGTCCCAACACTCTATTCCAGTTTTTTTTTTTTTTTTTTTCCCCAACTTTTTCTTCCATTCGCGACTGTTATTGCCAACCCACAAACCAACCCAAACCGAATAAAAATCCTAATTTAGTATTTGTTTTGAGCATAAAATAGCCATAAACATAAAGTAAAAATATCATATTCTCAATACAAGCAAATACCTTCACACCTAGATTCTACTTATTCCCGAGTAAACAAACGAACTACTTAAAAAAACAAATGACAATAAGAAAAATAAAACTTTGACTCACTTTCGTAGAAATTACAGTTGCATTTAGTATATGTAGGAAGTTTAAACCTTTCCGTTCCATAAGTGGATGAGTTAGGTCTCATAAGAATTTTCATGAGATTTACCCCAAATATAAGTGTGCACCAAACATAGCATGCAACTGGAATGCAACTTAAGACTATCTTGAGTTTATCAAGCTATTAGCCCAATCATGAGAGAGATGTGAACATGCAAAACTAGACATATAAATTAATTATCTAACAATGATATGATTATATGAATATATAGACCATCTAAAGTGGTTTTTATACCCTAAATAAAGTCTAACATCTCTGAGAAGGGAGGGGAGAGGACCTAGGCAAATCCAATTAAAAGTAATGTGAAAATCATCCCCCCTAAAGTCAACTGCTCTACCTTTAAATCTTTAAGTTCGTCTGTGTTATTCTCATTGGGAGTCTGATCTAAACAATGATTGTCAAGCACAAAAGTCTCATACTCTACAAAAGTAAATTCGGGGTAGTCTTAAAAAGGGTGAAAAAGTGGGGGAGAAGAAAGATGTGAAATAGGAGTGACAGCTAAGTTAGGGGAAGACTCAACATGAATGGGATCAACAAGCTCCATGGGAGGCTTTAACTCACTCATCTCTATAATAAAAGGCTCCTCAAAAGAATGATCCTTGATAAATATTTTCTTTGATTCAACAACTATGCCAACTCTTATCATTTAAGTTAGTATTAGTCTCAAGTCTAGCTCTATCTTCTGGCTCATTAGTCTCAAGTCTATCTCTATCTTCTGGCTCTAGTAAGGGAGCCAAAGGAAGAGCTGAATCATGAATGATCAGACTACTATCAGGGGTATCACCAACTCTATCATATTCCAAAGTATCGTGAGCCAAATATTCAAAGAAATCCCAAATTTCATCTGAAGTCTTCATAGACAAACATCTCAAACCCCCAAGATACATGGTATCAATATGACCTCGATATTCATCATTAAACCGGTCAACAAACACATGATAAGTTTCTTATTTCTCAAAATATTGATCAATACGTTGAGCGCAAAAGTCATTCAATTACTCAAATATTGCCAAAATATTTGATGCTCATACTTTGAAGGAGATAGAAAATTGCCATTTTTTAAAAATTTTATAATTTTTCTATTTTTGACTTTTTTTCATTTTTTTGGATTCTTTTAAAGGGAAAGCACAACAAGCATAATAAACTATGTCACTACTAAGACTACAATCGGCAATAAAGTTATGAATAGTATTTAGTGTTTTAGCTAAGTCATTGTACTAATTAGTCAATTTTTAATGTTTGATAATGCAATATTTTAACTAGCATCTCAAATAGCATTTATCATTTTAAACAACATTCTTGACAAGCTAACAAAATTAGCCTTTGGCATATAAAAGTAACATTTAATATTTTTTTGGACAAAAAATATCCTACGAAAATTTTATCTTTGAATATTATCGATATCCATTTTTGTCAATTCAGATTAATCAGCTAACCCAATATCTAAATTTACCGAATACACTAATTTCTAGACCTTGTAAATGGGTCATTCGGTTCGAGTATGGGTCGGGTCAAGTTCGGGTTGGGTCATGTTCGGTTAAATAACATTTCGAGTCGTTTCGAATTGGGTCGGATATGGTTCGATTTGGGTCGAGTTTGGGTCAACTAATTTTTGGTCAAATAGGCTCGTCATGCCAAAACAAGCAACTTTGTAGAAAATTTCGGGTTGGGTATGGTTCGCTTCGGATCAATTCGGGTTTCGGGTCTATTTTCGGGTAAGCATATTTCGGGTGTCGGGTCGGATATGGGTTCGAGTCGTTCGGTTCGGATCTCGGGTCAACTAATTTTAACTATTCATCTATACAGCTATCCGGTAACAGCTAAATTGAAAATATTATCTACTATCTAAATAACTAAATAGCTAATTTTAACGAACAAGGCCTAGAAATAAAATGAACAAAGCAAAATCTGAATATATACATCTAATAAGAAAGTCTCAAACAAAAGGAAATTGTGATCTAGTCTCACGCCGCCATTCTGGTAACAACGCGAAAAACCTGTTCAAGAGATTTAACGTAAACAAAATAATGACTAAAATAATGGAATTGAGCTACAACTAATCATCCCATGAAAAAAAGCAACTAGGTCATGAAAAACAAAACAAAACAAAATAAAACAAAATAGTAAATAAATAAAAAGTGAAGACTAGGCCCATTACGCTCTATATTCCTACAGTATTGATTCCATATTAGGTAAAGCACTTAGAGAGTACGGGACTGAAACAGGGCCAAAAGGGCACCACTTGGGCAGAACAGGGAACAAACAGAGAGACAGAGTTGATCAAAGGCCATTGGTGTCCCTGCCTGTTAGCTCAAGCCATATTCCTTCCCTCCTTCAACAATCGAAGCCCAGAACAAGTCACCATTAAATTCAGAATAATGAACAGCTAGAACATCATGATATAAAAAATTGAACGCCTAGAATCACAATAGTGAGAATAGCAGTGGAGAGGGGAAAAACTCAAGTCCTTCAAATCCCCCATCAATGGCAGTATTTAATGTACATGTCTATGTACCATGCTCAGGTACATATCTATATAAAAGATATCATACAATAGGGCTAAGCCTCTAGTTCATTTTCTCCAACCCAGTAAGTATTTTTATAATTCTACTGGTCTAATCGACTAGAAAAAGATACATTATAGAGAACAAAAGGTACTCTGCAGACAAGAAAAGATACATTGCAGGCAAGGAAAGATACATTGCAGAAAATAAAAGGTGCATTACAGGAAGAAAAGCTACACTGTAGAATAGAAAAGATACATTATTGCGTGAAAAAAGAATACACTGCGATATCTCAAGCGCGCATTCACTACACGACTCCAGGATGAACATATACGTTTGTACTTAAGAATTTTCCCACCACAGGGATTGATCAAAGCGGGGGAGTCCAGATCACACAGCGAAAACCCAAAACTGAAATGAAGCACTATAAAATAAGAACACCAAGGTAATCAAAACATTACACTAGAATTTCCATTCTCATATAAAATTAGCATCAAACACGTCAACCATATTCGCTCAAATAAAAAACAAACAACAAAAGAAACCAAACGTGAGGAAGAAGTAACATAGGCGAAATCAGGACGCCACTGCAGAGCAAGATGGACCCGCACCGCCATTAATGGCCTGCGAACCTTTCGCTCAAGATGAAAATCATTGCCAATTTGCACAATCAACAACCTAGAAGAAATCAATCTTGATCAAAAACTGAAGCAGAATAAGCGAAGAAGAAAGAACAGCAGAAGGCCAAAATTAAAACTGGCAACAAATAAATTTAAGCAATTTCAGAGAAACAGAACCACTAATTCACTCAAAATAAACAAAGTTCATGTTGATTAAACTAAATTAAACACACAAAACAATAAATTTGGAATTCGAAACATAAAAAAATTAGAGAAGAAATTCAAAAATAAAAACTAAATTAAACCCTAAAATCTACCCTTATAAATGCTAAAAATTAAACCCTAAAAACCTACTTAGCCCCTGATTCACTGCTGCTTACTTGAATATGCAGCCCCCAAAGTCGGCTCCCTTTCATTTGTTGGATATTCACTTACGGGCGTTGTAGATGGTGATGATTGAACTGGAGATGGTGGGTGGTGAGGCTGACGACAAAGAGATGGGATTCGGTATTGGAGGAGCACAGCGTGATGATGGAGCCAGATGGTGAGCACTAATGATAGTGCATCGGATGGTGTAGATGACGTGCTGATGATGCGTGGTGCTGGTTTAAGAACAGAAAGATGGAGGAGTTGAAGAAAGTGGCTGATAAAGCGAGGGAGGAGAGAGAAAACTAAGGGGAAGGCGGCACGTGAGAGAGTTGAGGGAGGGGTCTGCTAGGTTTTTTTTTTTTTTTTTAATTTTCAATTTTCCTTTTTCTTTGATTTTTGGCGCTGCCAGGCTAAGACTGACAACGGGCTGAGCCAAGTGGATGTTCAGCCTAAAGGCTCTAGTCCAGCGTTTTTTTTCACATTTTTCTTCCATTTTCAACCTTTATTGCCATCATATAGAGACAATATAAACCAATCAAAAGTCTTAATTTAATATTTATTTTGAGCATAAGACAACATAAATGTAGTAAAATATCAAATTTTTGGAGCAAATAAATACCTCCACACCTGAATTTTGCTTGTTCTTGAAAAAGCAAACCAAATACTTAAAAAGATTAAAAATAAGAAAAAGAAAATCCTAACTCATATTTGTAAGATTCACTGTTGCAATTAGTATATGCAACACTCCCTTTAAACATCTTGATTTCCCAAGCGATGAGTAAGCCCTTATGAGAGTTTTCAAAAGATATACCCACAAATATTTTCAAAGACAAACAAAAGTTTTTTGGTGTTTTCAAAACATTATCATATGTACCAGTGATGCCAAAATTATATACACAACTTGGGTAATTGCATCACCCTAATAACCAAGTCACCTAATTATATTAAAAATAGAATGTACAATCAAAATATATCTAAGTCACACGATGCAACTTGACTCCCGTTTTTGATCCTACATTTCAATATGCAATGATATATACATCCTGGTTCTTGGGCAAATGTTTATCAATCCTTATATATCAAGTTGCTAATATTGACATGATGCCTATTTCCTTATCTAATTGACTTCTTTGCTCTTTTTTTCTTAATGTTTTTCTTTTTCAAGAATAGTATCTAATTGACTTATAAATATTTGAGCCTACCCTGAAAGGAGATTTTATTATATTTTGCAAAACACTTATTTTACTGCCTAAATAGATATTTAATCAAGTATAATAGCAAATATTCATGGTAATTACAGAGATGAAATAAAATTAGTGACTTTGAACATTAGTATTGGCCTTTTTATTCATATTTTAGGCATTTTCTACTTTCTTTTCCTTTTTGTGGATTTGTAGCGGAGCTTAGAGGGCAATGAGTCAAACAAAACCTCACATGCTAATTTAGCAACTAGACCCGAGGAATTGTTTATGAAGCGAGCAATGTCGGCACAAAATCACACAAATGAGGTGAGGTTATTGTAAAAAACTGTAACTACATCCTAAACTAGACATCTTATCATGTAAATTCTATTTACATGTAACTCAACAACATAGTAAAATGCGATCACAATCATCTAGGAAATAATATGCCCAAAGGAAAATAAAAATCTACCCTGAACTATGCTGCAAGTTAAACCCGAAAAACCTGCTCAACCCCAATTCGCAGCAGCTTGCTTGAATATGTGCGTAGCTCGTAAAATCAGCTCCTCTTCATCTCTTGGTCATTGATTTGAGGGTGATGAGGATGATGAGGATGGAACTGGAGATGGTATGCGGTGAGGATAAGGACAAATAGATGGGATTCGGTGTAGGAGGAATATAGTATGACGATGGGGCGATATGGTGAGCACTGATGATGGTGCATCAGATGATGCAGATGGCGTACTGATGGTGCGTGGTGCTGATATTTGAAGAACAGGAAGACGGAGTAGTTGAAGAATGTGGATGTTGAAGTGCGGGAGGAGAGAGAAAATGAAGGGGATGGTGGAGCGTGAGAGCGTTGATGGAAGTGTCTCGTGGGTTTTTTTTTAACTTTTAATTTTCCATTTTCTTTGGTTTTTGGTGCCGCTGGACTGAGACGGACAATGGGCCGAGTCAAGTGGACGTTGAGCCCAAATCTCTATCCCAGCATTTTTCTTCACCTTTTTCTTCCATTTTCAACTTCATTGCTAACTTACAAACACAACATAAAGTAAATGAAAATCCTAATTTAATCTTTATTTTGAGCATAAAATATCCATAAACGTATTGTAAGATCATATGTTCAGTGCAAACAAGCACGTATAATACAATTTAATTCAAAAATCTTCAAGGTATAACATGCATAAAAAGAAGTAAATATCCGACAATAATACATCTTCAAAATTAATCATATATATCATAGCCATCCACTTGAATATATTAAGAATATTATACATAGCGTCATAACAATATATATTGACACATAAAATTATTGAACATTAGGAACTTATCATATCTCCTTCTTAGGTCATCTTAAAAACATATGTAATGCAATTAATATCAATGACAATTAATTGAATAAATATCCCAAAACCCAAAGTCATATATACTAGCCTGTAGATCAAGAAATTTAGTTACTCCATATAAAAGTATCACAATGGCTGAAAATAAGAATAAGATCTTATAAGCGAAGGCCTGGACATCGTAATATATTGTATGGAACAAGATGTATCATCTCTAGCATACAAAAATAACTTAGAGAAATGTTTAGCAAGTTAATCCAAGTAATCGCTTCCCCTTGCCAAAATAAACTTACCATGTTACCACCATTATAAATATAACATGTGAGAGATCTACAATCATATCAAAACATATCACATATGTAAAAGTTGATTGATGCATTCAAGATCATATATGGACTAAAGTACATGTTAAAAGTAATATACGTGTTCTACTTATACAGAAGCATACGTCAAAATGGATGTGAAAAATGGAGTGTTCTACTTAGGAGTTTAGGTATCAAGTTTGCATACCTTGTGTTTGGTTGAGCTTTCAAAGGGATGGAACTTGACATTCAAGGGTATCAATTTTCCCCATTTCTTAGGGATTTCATTCCCCCCATTTGAGAAAGGTTTCAAGTCCCATTCCTTCAGGTATAAACATTTTTCATTGGAAAAAAAAATTTCCCAGTTTATCTTTTTTTTCCAACAATTTTCCAAAGTATAAACATTCCTTTAGGTGTAAACAATTTTTTTTCCAACTATTTCCCAGTTCATCTTTGCTTCTTAACATTTCTCAAACCCTAATTACATCTTATAAGGCGGCCAACCAGATCTATCCCATCCACCATCCACCGGAGAGGAGATGCTGCCGGCAACCACAACAAATCCTATGGTAGGTTGTATGATTGAAGGATGAATTGAGTGAACCTTGTTATATTTTAAACAGATAAGCAGGAATATTTCTCTACATATCCCTACAATGAGATTCTACTAGTTGGTCTTCAAAATTATTTCTAAGTGGGGTGAAAGATTGTATATGAATATCATCATTGGGGATTCAGAATTTCTTGATCAGTATATTGTGTTTATATGTGATCTAATGCTTAGAGTACTTGAGTGATGTGGTTGTCTGGAATATGTGCATACTCTACCCTGGTGTTGTATGTATATTTTGAAAAAAACCAAAAAGTTTTTTGATTTTTTATTTCTTTCAAGATTTAGTGGGTGTATCTTATGCAAACCCACACGAGACCTTTCTTATTTAGTAGAGGTAACCTAGGAATTTAAAAGGCTTGCTGCACATGATAGGTGCAATCGTGATTCCTATGAATGTGAATTAGAATTTTATTTTTGTTTATCCTATGATTTTTAGTACTATTTTACTTGAGACGAGCAAAATTTAGGCACGGGGGTATTGTTCAACCTAAAATTATAATATTTTATTCCCTTTTATTATCTAATATTTGCTCAAAGTAAATGTTAAAAATGAGGATTCTAACACATTTTTGTTTATTTTGTACGAATTGTGAAATATTTGAATATAATATATAACGCTCTCAAATAAGATTAAAGGTTGGATCAAATTGGAAAAACAAGAAACAAAATGGAAGAAAAGACTAGCCTGCAGCCCAAGTCTTGCCGAGCCCAGTGCCCCCTATTCCTTCCTTGCCTGGAGAATCCATGAAGCCCAGTTTCACCCTCTCCCTCACTTAAGCCCTCATATGCCTAGCACGTGATCTGTCACACCTTCTTTCCCTACCTGCCCTCCTTCCTTTCTCTCTCCACTGTTCGCTAAAAAGGCCTGAAAGAACAACTTCTCCCGCTGTTGTTGCTTCTATTCTTCTTGCTATCATGCCACCATTTGCCCCAGCCAGCTTCTCTTTCTCTCTTCCCCTTCACTACTTTTATTTAATCTCATAATTATCCTTGTTAATCAATAGTCGTTACTCCCATCTTCTCCATCATCAACACTCTCACATCATCAAGTAGGCATTAAATAGGAGGTATTACAAGAACAGTTACAAGTCCTTCACTGAGGATAAATTGAAGCAATCAAGGCAAGAGGACTCAAATTAGGAGGTCATAAAATCAGAAGCAAGGTGGAAGGAAAAAGGGGGCGAGATAGGATTTCAGCGTCAAATTTCAGCTTCAAATTTCAGCTCCAGATGTTAGCATTTGTTTGAATCAACTCTATCCTCATAAAATTCCAGCAAGAATTTTGGTTTTATGTGCTCAAGATTCTAGTTGATTGGTTCTAATTTCAATTTGAATATATTCCGATTTTGTTTAGTTCGTTGTGCGAAGAACAAGTTCATAGCTGGGTTCCATAGTTGAATTATGACAATTTGGAGTTCACTTGATTAAAGTCTAATTCACTTGGTTCGTGGTCGCTAGTTGGGTCTATACTTTGTGAAGTTGCAATTCGACTCGTGCCCAAGTCATTGTCTTTGTTCTGGGTGTGGGTTTCGATTGAGGTTTCTTTCTTGCTCCCTACTAGGTTTCATTTCTGAATATTTTTGTTTCTTGTCGCTAAATTTTAAAACTTTGGAGGATTGAATATGACATTGAGTTTAATTTTTTAAAAAATTAGGCTAATTTAGTTTCACTATTGTTGTTACTTGAGTTTAAGTTTGTAAAATTAGGATAATTTAGTTTCATTGTTATTGTTACTTGATTTAGAAGCATGTGATTAGTTGATTGTATAAAATAGTTTATTTATTTGTCATTGTTTAATATAATTTAGTATAATGTATTAATAGCTAACTAGAAGCCTAATTACATTCTCATCCCTAGGGATAACATCCATAAATGCTATGATGATAATTCATGTGCTTGCATAAAATCACAACAGAATGGCCTTGCAAGGGGCCTTTCAGAGATTTGCTCACAAAGAAAATACCGAATACACCATGTGAAGTCCTGCCTAAGGCCAACCAATTCATTCGAATAGAAGAGTTCAACAAGACAGTCGAGCAAATCATTGGTAGGTAGATACCTCCAGGGGCAGACAACTCCACATCCTGTCAATGACAAAGGCAAGGAAGAATTCATTGAAGTGAGCCTAGGAAAACCTAAGAGGAAAAATCCTAGAGATTCTCTGTGATTCAAGCATTATTCATTGTTGGGCGAGCTACGAGAAGAAATACACCAGATGCACAAGAATGATGTTAAATAGAAGAGACCAAAGAAAATAAGCAACCCTAACAAGGATAAATCCAGATGGTGTGACTTTCACAACGATTATGTCCACACCACTACCAAATGTAGGATTTAATTGGCCATTTGGAGGACCTTACGATGAGAGGTTATTATAGTCAGTTCAAAACAAGGAACCAAAGAGAAGTTACTCACAACCATTAACAAAAGCTCCCTGATAGAACCGAGCACAATAGGTATAACGACAAGAAGAACACTATTAATGTTATATTTAGAGGGATACCTTATAGAAAATCCTAAGTCAGAGCGCATCTAAGGAGCTTGAGCTATGAGGTTAGGAGGACAGAATGCGGGCCTAACGGCCTCAGCACAACCAAGCTACCTATGGCATTTACCAATGATTTCCTTACTAGTGTGCATCTACCCCATGATGACCCTTCACTATCAGCACAGGTGCTTACAACGCGGCCAGGATTCTGGTTGGAGGGGAAGCATGGTTGATATAATGTTCGAGCATGCTTTTAAACAAATGAGTATGTCAGAAAACTCCTGGAAGTATGTTGACTATCCCATTGTAAGGTTTACAGGCAACACAATGAAGCCCATAGGGCTAGTCCGATTGTTAATCACGATCAGAGAAGAAGAAAGTTCTAGATGCCTTGAGGCTGACTTCCTAAGGCTGATAGAAGAGATATCCTTACTAGAAGGGGATAGCAAGCGAACCATAAGGGTGGGATGAACCCTCCCTCAATAGATCAAGTAATCATTTGTTGAGGTTTTAAAAAAACACTAACATGTGCTTACTTTCTTTATGGATGAGATGCCAGGCATAAATCCCACCATAATATCCCATCATCTAGCCTTAATCCTAACTAAAACCCATCAAGTAGAAGAAAATACATTTTCGATTGAAAAGGGAAAGGCAATAATAGAAGAAGTTGATAAGCGCTTAATGGTAGGGTTCATCCGGGCTTGTCAATACCCAGAATGGAATGGTAATATTGTTATGGTTAAAAAGGCTAATAGGGTACAAACAATGGGCATAGACTTCACTGATCTTAGCAAAGCCTGCCCTAACGACAGCTATCCCCTACCCCGAATTCACCAACTAGTGGATGCTACAAGTGATCTTGCCTTGCTTAATTATGTGGATGCCTTCTTAGGGCACCATTTAAATCTATTTACATGAGCCTCACTAGGAGAAAACAACATTCATTATGAAGAGAGGCTTGTATTCCCACAAAATGATGTCATTCGGCCAGGACAACTCCAGGGTAACATATTAGAGTTTAGTGAACAAGGTCTTTGAGGCAAAGATAGGCCAAGAAGTATATGTGGTTGACATGATTGTGAAGAGATGTAAAAAGGTGAGTCACGTAGCATACCTCGAAGAAACCTTTATAACACCAAAGAAGTATAACATTAAGCTTAATCCCAAGAAGTGTTTATTTAGGGTGCAATCAAGAAGGTTTTTAGGATATGTTGTGGACCAAAAAGGGATAGAGACCAATTCCAAGAAGATTCATGCCATCATGGATATACCCTCTTCTCGGTCGATACATGACATCCAAAAGCTCATTGGATGCATGGAGGCACTTGGACGATTTGTGTCCAAATAAGACAACTGATGCCTCTCGATGTTCAAATTCATCAAAGAATCATAACTTTAGATGGACAAAAGAATGTTAGAAGGCACTGGATTGCTTGAAGACCTACCATGTTGTCTTAGCCAGGATCGCCAAGCCTATGTCAGGGAAAGAGTTGTACTTGTATGTGGTAGTTTCCAGGGTGGGCAATTAGTGCTATGTTAGTCCGAGAGGAGGTCAAAGTACAACAACCCATATACTTTGTAAGCCACGCCCTTTCTAGGGCAACGGTGAAGTACCCCACAGCGGAGAAGGGAGCATATTCAGTATTGCTAGCCAGTAGAAAGTTGCGACCCTACATTGACACTCATTAAATAATAGTTCTAACTGGTAAACACTTAGGGAAAGTAGTATATAAGTTTGGAGCATTTGGTTGGATACTTAAGTAGGCCATAGAGCTCTCTCAATATGACATCCAATTCAAGCCAAGAAGAGCAATCAAGCCTCTGGTATTGGGAGATCTCCTCGTCAAGTATTCATATATAGAAGAAGATCTACTGGGTGAATGAGTATGGACCCTCGGTTGTAGATAGGAGCTAATGATGACATCACTAGAAAGAGAAGTGCTTGAGTATGCTCTGAGGCTTGATTTTCTAGCATCAAAAAATGAAGTCGAATATGAGGCCTGTATCATTGGGATCACTATGTGTAAAGTAGCTGTGGCTGAAAGGATAAAAAATTGCAATGACTCCCAATTAGTTGCAAAGCAGGTCTTGAGAGAATATGAGCCCAAGGACACAGTTGTGGTGAAATATCTTCATAAGGGGAAAGAACTATTGAGCAAACTAAGCTATTCCAAGATTGAAAGAGTCCCAATCCCAAGGACAGAGAATCAACAAGCCAGTGCACTACCAAAACTCACAAGTTCAAGCCTTAATGACGTTAGCAAATCATTCTCGATGAAAACCTTACCCTATAGAAACATCAAGAAGGTAAAGGTAAGCAGCATACATGTACTTGATGAGGATGAGATGTCGTGGATGGATCTAATCATCTATTATAAGACCAATAGAGAACTGCCATCACACGAAAAGCAAGCCAAAGCCCTTCAACAAAAGTATGTTTAGCATTGCCTTATTGATGGAGAACTATACAAAAGGTCCTTCAGCTTATCCCTACTGAAATGTTTGGGATCCACATATGTTGGTTATGCGTTGAGAGAGATCCACGAAGGAACATATCGAAATCACATAGGTGCGTAAACCCTAGCTACAAAGGCCCTTAGCTCAGGATACTATCGGCCAACCATGCTGCAGGATACCAAACGGTGTGCCACGAGGTGTGACTAGTGTTAACGACGTGCCTCACTCGTCCACCAACTAGCCAATGAACTATCCCTAACATGTAACCATCATTGTTTGCCCAATGGGGAATGAACTCGTTGAGTCCCTTCCCAACAGTGTTAGGACGAAGAAGGTTCTTGATATTGGTTTTGGACTACTTCACCAAACGGATAGAAGCTGAACCCTTAGCCACCATAACAACATCACAGGTGCAAACGTTTGTATAGAAAAACATCACTAACCAATTTGGCATCCGTAAAGGTATAGTCATAGACAATAGAAAATAACTCGAAAGGGGTCATTCTAGAAACACCACAAATAATTCCATCTAAAAGCCAAATTCACCTCTATTACTCGTTGTAAGGATCCACCTCCCCAAGGGTGCGATCTGCCGCGAATGGTTTGACTACCCTTTTTACTGGGGTGTTTTATTCTGATTTTTTTTTTTTTTGGGAAAAGAGAGCTGACTGCTATTTTGTTTCTCTAAAAAAAGGTAAAAATAATGTATTGAACAATGAAGCTAGTTCCTGATTGTAATTTGGATGAAAATCAAGTCTTGTTTTTCCTGGCCCTGATCTAGGGCAGTGATGACTGACTGATCCAGGAACCAGGTTTCCTGCCTAATCTAGGAATCAGCCAGTTCCTAGGCCAGATTAGGACCCTTTTTTCTGGTCTAGACGGTTTTACTTTCTAGGATCAGTACCAATATGCTGAGTATAGAAATCAGAAAAGGAGTAGAAAATAGGAAAGAATAATGATAGCTGCAATTATATAATTTAATGGAGCCACCAGTGAGTTTTTAAGAAAACCTGCAAACCAAGTCTCTTTTTGAACGTGAATCGCACGGATGGGGACAATCGAAGGGACACCGAAGGCACGAATCTATTCAATTCAAAAAGCGTATCGAAAAGTCGCGATACAATCCTTGGTGTGGGGACTCTTTTTGACTCCTTAGTCATGAACTGAGGAACCACATTCGTTGGCGAAGGTATGATGATACTATAGTGTGCATTACATCACCATATGTCATCACTCATGGCCTCTCCCATTCAACATGGGAAATCTAAAACTTTAATTACGGTAACATATAATCATGTAAACATTAGTAATATTTCATATAAAATCATGTAAAAAGGTACAATCTTTAGTCTATTACAAAAATAGATAAAATAAATAATTTATAATGAGTGGAAACTACGTAAAAGATTACATCATTATTAACTATACGTACACAATAACCACGAAAGGAGAAAACAAGAGGGCAGAGATGAAATTCTTGCCCTAAGGACAACCGGCTTGATTACCCGGGGATGGAGTGATTATGGTGCTAATCTTGGATGAGAAACTCAGATTGCAGCTAGCTAGCAATAATTTCCTTATGATCTCTCAAGTGATCTCTCAACAGCTCTGGCCTTACCCATTGACTTCATTCCCCCTTGATTGATTCCTGCTCCCTCTTTTATAGGTGATAATTAGACGGACTCCACGTAGGATAAGTATACCAACTCCTAATCATATTAGGCTTAATGACTTTTCTAATGTTATTAGGAATGTGGCTTTAACTTGATGAGCCTGCAAAATTAGCACTAATAACCAAGTTGGACTTGAATTTGGGAGAAAAGGGAGCAAGAAAAGAGGGAAAATCGGCCAGCTTTCGGCTAGGGTGAACCGACCGACTCCCAGGCCTAACAGCCCATGCTGACTCGAGCGTCCTCTCCTCTAATTGGACTCTCATCATTATTATTTTTTGGCCATTTTATTTTGATTAATCACCTTGTTGGGCCTCTAGGTGACAATTGGGTTAGTTTCCTCATCATCGGTTAATTAAAAATTTGACTGTCATTTTTAGGCAACTACAATTAGCCCGCACTTTGATCAAGCCTGAGTAACAGGAAGGTCAAAGTAAGTGCTTAAAATTTTGCTTAGACTTGGACTTCTTGATGTCTATGCACGTATCCATCCTTGTTGAAGTTTTTGGACCTTGACTGTTGTTGGACTTGAAGGTTTAACACTTGCTTCCTTTCAATTTGAAGTAGATAACTTTATCGTTTGCTGGATTAACGGACTTTGCTGCTAGTCTAGGGAGACTAATTGATTCTTCCCTATTATCGCTGGAATAGTGGACCTTTACTGCTGGTCTAGCAATCTGTCGTCCCATCAATAATTAGTCGATCATCGTCCAATTTACGCACTTATAATCCTTCAATCATCGTCTGGCTTACATACTGATAATCCTTCAAAATCCTTCGATTATCATCTGATTTGCACATGGATAATCCTTTAATCATTGTTTAATTTATGCAATGGTAGTTCTTTGGCTATCATCCAATTTATGCACTAATAATTCTTTGATCACCGTGCGATTTACGTAATGATAATCCTTTAAAATCCTTTGATCATCGCTCAATTTACACATTGATGTTCATCCTGCAATTTACATACTGAAAATCCTTTGGCCATTTCTTCGATCATCATTCGATTTATGCATTAATAATTCTTTGATCATAGTGCAATTTATATACTGATAACCCTTCAACTACCTCTTCGATCATCATCTGATTCATGCACTGCTGGTTATTTAATCATCCTGTGATTTACGCACTGATGAATCTTCAGTTGTTGTCCGATTTACGTATTGATAATTATTCGATCATCGTGCAACTTACGTATTGATAATCCTTCAAAATCCTTTTATCGTCGTCTAATTTATGCATTGATGATCATCGTGTGATTTACGCACAGATGATTCTTCAGTTTGATGATTTGATTGCCACTTGTTTTGATGCATGCTTAGGGCCCCAATTTGTATAGGGAATTGGCCGACACCCACACGTGGCCATCGCTTCTTCTTTTTCTTTGTTTTTCTGCTCTTTTGACTTGTCTTTACATGTGTATCTCCCTCTTTAGGGAACCGGCCGACTTTCTAGGCCATGTCTTTTGTTCTTTTATTTGTAAGATTCTTGCCTAAAGTTGGCATGCATGATTATGGGTGCCGACCGACCCCTACTATAATTGCTTTTGGTTTTTTGTTCATTGCTTCTAGCTCTTTGGATGCTTTGAACTTTGTATTGTTTCCCTTGACAGAGATGCCGACCAGTTCCCTAGGCATAGCCTCCCTTTTTTTTGCTTGCTTTCTCTTACTTTTTAGTCCTTTGGATGCTTGTTGTTTGGCAAGTTACCTGTAGCTAGAACTCGGCTAGTATGCACCTCCCTTGGTTTGCTTTCTTTTTCTATGAATAGCCTCCTCTCCTTTGCATAATTCACACCATCCTCTTCTCTTGCTCAAAAGTGTGTATTCCTAGCTTCTACTCTCTCATTCCTTTCTTAGTTCTATTTTGAAAGAAAATCGTAAGTGTAAGAAGAGTTCATCCTCCTCCTATGAAAGTAAGGCTTCCTCAAGATTCTTTTATAAAAGAGAATGGACGCCTATCGATGTCTAGGATGGGCATGACCTTTTGCTAGATGTTGGATGCCCTGCAGCTATAATTGTAGTAAGAGTTTATTCTTCTTACCACTGGTTTTCTTACTACTTACCTTTTTAATTTTCGTCTGGCATAGACCTGAAATATGGTCTCTTCTTTCTTTTGCAGGATGATAGAATTAGGGGTGTTGGTGCTAATAGAAAGTTCATGCTTGAACTTGGTGCACAGAGGGCTTAAATTCAAGTTGTCATAGAAAATGTGGGATTTGGCACCTTCTACTCTGCATTGCGTGGAGTGGTGGACTTAACTGATCACTTCATCACTTGTTGGGTGGTTGAGTGATTTTGGGATACCACTAACACGTTTCATCTCCCTTTTGGTGAGAAGACCATCACTCCCTTTGATTTCACCGTGCTAATGGGCCTTGGTTTCACAAAGAGTCATTAGTTTATCAAGAGGATTTTCATATGCACGGTGATCAACTCTTTCATGTCTTTGGGCCAATCATAGGATCTATTCCTCCCAAAGATCACTTCTCCTATAGTATCATGGAAGATTTAATGAATGATGATGAGCGGTGGGTCCAACACTCCCCGGATCAATAATCCTGGTCAATTTTGACTTTCCTTCTCAGCAAGACTATCTTTGCTGACCTCAGCAACTGCTGCCACTTCTAATACTTAGTCAACTTAGTTGACTTAGACAGGGTAAGGTATTTGAACTATGGAGTTCCTGCATATTCCACTTTAATTTGCAGCATGCGCCAAAGAGTCTAAAATGTTGAGTGCACTCGTGGGGAGCAACATACAAGTATACACCTGGGGGTATCTGGAGAGTTATTGAGGTAGGATTCCTCTTCCTTTCCTTTTTTTCCTCTTTTTTCTTCTTTATTGGCCACATCTAACTTCTGCTATTTTTGTGCAGCTTTGGTTCATAAGTATTTCTTGACTCTTTCATCAGGATCTCGAGTGCCTATGAATTTCCTGGCCATGGTTTCATGGTCTAAGGAAAACCAAATTAGGAAGCAGTTCGAGTCGGGAGATCTTCAATATTTCCATGCAACTATTGATGCTTTGAGAATGGTAAAATCTTTTTATTTTTCAAAATGATTTACCGAAGGAGTTTTCCTTCTACTGAAGTTTCTCCTTTTTGTAGGCCAACTTTCACCCATCAAGGAGCCGTGTTCTTACTCCTAAAGTTAAAGCTGCTCAGTTTTACACCTAGCGTATGATCCTGATGGAGGGACCTTTTAACTTTGTCTAGTATTTGTGTGAGCAAGTGCTCCCCAATTTGTTAGTCAGCATTCCCAATTCATTCCTCAGGACCCTCCTTAGTCTATGCTCTATATGAGGGCACTTTCCCTTGTGGACATGGTAGAGATGAAGGAGGGTGTTTGCTTCCTTGACTATGTAGACCATCAAGGCGACTATGGGCTTATGTTAGATGACTCATGACCCACTTGGTAGGGGTACTTTATGATTTTCTCCTTATGCATTCATCTTATTGTTGATATATGAAATCCCTAATTTACAGGTAACAGCTACTAAGGCTCCTATCTCGAGCCTAAACACTAAGGTGTCCAGAGCGCAGGGAGAGACTACTTATTTAGAGATTCCATTAGCCCTTGAATCAAAATTCCTGGAACTTCATTTCCTCCTACCTTTACTGGGGTAAGTATGTTACTTACCTTATTTTTAAGTTGATCGACGACCCTTCTAACTCTTCCTTCTCTCTTTAGCACAACTGCCAGCAATTGGGGCTGATATACACCACTTCTACTCCTTGCGGAGGGCATTTGTGAACTTGTTCTCCTGTCACCATCCCTGGGCTGATGAGGTTAGATTTTCTCCTACAACTAAGGTATTTCATCTTCCTTGGTTAATTCTTCTTCATTAATTCTTCTTCATTTATGCCGCAAGGTCATAAAGAATATGTTCTACCATGAAGGTCTCGTGCTTCACGAACTAGAAGATGTTCTTTAACTAGGCCTCAAGATGTTCATGAGTCTCCCCCTACCTTAGATTTATGATCCTGCGGATCCTTATGGCTTGTCTACCTCACTAAGGGAACCTTATGTACCCCTCATTTTATGTGGTGATTCCTCCTCCGAGGTAATGCATGATGATCCTCCTTGCCATTCTTGGGCTCTCGGGGGCAACCCTTGTACTGATGTGAGTGCCAATCATGCTTCAATTGCTTTTGAATATGCTTTAGGCTATGTTGACTGCCTCTTTAGGGGAAGTAGTAGTGGGTTTTTAGATAATCAGTTGGGGAAGTTTGTTAGGTCTATATATGATGCTTTTCACTATGACCCTGTAATTTTATTTCACTTTTCATGCAATGCTAATGTAAGAAAATTTTATGCATGTTTGTGCTGACTCTAATGCACATTACCCCGCCCCACCCCTCCCCCCAAAAATAAAAATACGCTGACAAAGAAAGGACACAATAAGAAATGAGAGGGCATAGTGGTCCTATTAAATAGTAACCATTTTACAACCAGCTGAAATTTATAAGCCAAGCTTGGAGTAAATGAAGTAAAAAAAAATCAGAAACGGTAGTGGCCTAGTAACGGCCTAGGGTGCCGGCTGGTACATTTTACGAGACGGGCCCTACTGCCGAATTTTTTCTTAATTTGTTTTGTCATGCTCAAATTAAATTTGTATCCTATATCGTAGTCAAGAAGCTGGCTGGTACCGAGGCTTACTTGAAACACTCCTATTACTATAAATTAAGACCGCTTATGCTCTCAGAGCAAGGTTTTCTAAGAAAATTGACGCAATGAAAGAGTGAAATTCTTGGCTCATCTCCCTTGATTTTACAGACAAACATGACCTTAAGAGCTTCCATCTAGGTAATCTTCTTAGCTTGCATCAAGTTAAAATTTTCTGGGACCTTCTTAGAGCTGTTGCCCCCTTCTGGGATCCTAAATTCTATGTCTTCCACTTTTGAAATCGCGAACTTTACCTATTAATTGAGGAATTTAGTGCTATCCTTGACTTTCCACTTTATTATCCTCTTGCGTTACTAGTGACCTTTCTGCTCTTTATCATTGTTCCTTGGCTTTAGATGATGAAGTGTGACCACCATATTGTTCAGAGATGAAGTAGACTTTGTTGCCCTAATTTCTTATCTACAGAAGAATGGTCATACTATCAATAATGCTTTTAGGCATAGGGCTACCATTGTATGTCTTCTTAGTTCTTTCTTATTTGCAGGTGACACTTCGAATAGGGGTCCTACAGCTTTACTAAGTGTGGTCAAGGAGATACATTGTGACCAGACTCCTATACCGCTCTTGTTGTTGAGACTATCTTATGTCTAGACCGACTCCATCATTATCTAGATCAGTTTTTCTCGGGTAGCCCAGTACTACTGCGGGCAGCCTTTATGGCCTAAAAATCAGCTCATTTTGAATCTCTCTTTTTGCTTTTCTTCTTATTTCTCTCTGCCCCCCTCTCTCTCTTTTTGTGTAATACCAGCCAGTATTTGGACCCTATTGATTTTTTTTTTTTTTGGCTGGTGTGTAAATCTGGCTACAGGAATATCTGAGGTTGATAGAGATCCTTAGGAACATGGATACATATCTTGCCTCATAATTTTTCTAAAGAAGGAGACTATATAAGGATCACTCTAAGGCTAGTTGGATCGACTTCCTAAAAAAAATCCTTCGTCTCATTGAGTGGTTCATTGGTGGCGCATACAACGATTTGTCTCTAATGGGAATTTGCTTACGTCCAGCTTCTTTGATGGAACCTATTACTTTCTGACTCGACTAATGAGGCAATGCAATCATAGACAGTGCATTATTGTAATGGATTGTTGTGTCCCAAAAGTTTATAAGAACAAATATTCTCATGTCAAGTCTGGAAGAACTATTGGCTTTGTCTTCACATTATTACGGTGTCATCTGTCCCACACTTTTCACATATCTCTGACCAGTATCTAGAGTGGATGACCAAACATGATGCTGAGGCGAGGAAGGCAATTTGTCCTAACCTAATCTTTATCGAGAGCGGAAGAGAAGATGACTCATCTCATATGGAAAGAAAAAAGTAAAGGATCCTACACCCTAGAAGACATCCCCCCGGTTGTGAAGAAGTTAAAGAAGAATTAGGAGTTTAAGTTTTGCCTCTTATATATTTTGCTGATAAAGTTTAGTGCTTTTTCATAGTAGAGCGCTATTAGGACATTTTATCTCGAGTTGTATGTCCTTAGAATTTTGGATGGTAGTAAAAGTGTTGATTTTTGTTGTAATTACTATAGATCCCCTTACTTCATGCCTTCTCTACCTATGCCCGCTTTTTTGTGTCCAGATAATTTTTTGGATTTGATTAGGCAGGCCCAGTTAAGGCTTCCTATGTATTCGAAATACGGAATGAGGCCTTTGTAGTTCATTACACTTCTTTTTTCTTTTTTTTTTCCCTCATCTGGCCTTGGATGTGCCTTGTGAACTTGTTATGGCTTCAACTAACAGTGTGCTGTGGAATTTAAGGTATAATACTTCTTTTAATGATCGAGATTAGCATATTGAGTATATTCCTCTCCATTCATATCTATAAGTTTCACAGCTCCCCCTGGTAGTATGGTCTTTATGATGTATGGTCGTATCCAGTTGGGCCTGAATTTTCCCCGTGGATCCTGTATTAGTGCTCTCATTTCCTTCAACACCAAGTCACCCTCCGGTAAATCTCTGGGTTTAACTTTCTTATTGAAAGCTCTTGAGATTCTGGCTTAATAGATCTAGATGTTATATAATGCTCTTAACCTCCTCTTATCTATCATTACCAATTCTTTATTTCGGGCTTTTGGCAATGCTCTTAACACCTAAATGAGGGAATTGCTATTTTTATTGGCAGCGTTTCTTCCATTCCATACATAATGGAGTACGGTGTTGCTCCTGTTGAGGTCTGGATTGATGTCCCATATCCCCAAAGGGCAAATAGGAGTTTATAGGCTAATCTTCATAATTCCCGACCATTTTTTAATTATCCTCTGGACGTTTTTGTTAGCAACTTCAACTGCTTCATTTGCTTGAGGGTAGTATGTGACAAATTATGATGCTAAATTCTATACTTTTCAAGTAGAGTTGTGACTTCCTTCCTGAAATGGCTCCCTTGATCACTTAGGGCCTATTCTATTTCGCGTTTTAGATAGATAGATAGATGCAAGGAGATGTAAGGAACTGTAAGACGCTGTAAAGAGCAGTAAGAAAATGTAAGGAGCTGTAAGGAGATGTAAGGAGCTGTAAGAAGATGTAAGAAGCTATAAGGATGGGTGTAAGAAGTTGTTGAATTGTTGAAGAGTTGTATAGTATAATTTGTTTTACAATGAACATTTTGGATGAAAAATAATGATATTAAAATAATATACTTATTAAAAATAAACAATTAATTAAGTTAATTGCACAACAATAAAATATAATAATCCCCATAAATTTGGTGAATAAAATTTCATCCAAAATTTTTTATATGAACATTAGCTTGATCGAATAAGTAAAGTATAATCAAAAAAAAACTTTTTTGACAAAATTGAATACAACTCTTCAAATAAATTCCTATTTTAAGTAAATAATTTTAAATATAAATAAATGTATGGTTATCTATAATAATATATATTTCATGTCGAAACTCAAATATAATTTACGTCGCTATATTATGTTTTTATGTTTATGTAAATATTATGTTCATAAGATATTTATAAATTTTGTATATTGGTAGTATCATTAAAAAAATATACATATTTCTATAACTAAAATAAATGAATGTTATAGAAAATCTATGAGATGTATGAAGATGTAAGGAGATGTAAGGAGATGTAAGAAGATGTAAGGAGATGTATGAAGATGTAAGGAGATGCAAGAAGATGTAAGGAGCTGTAAGAAGATGTAAGGAGCTGTAAGGAGATCTAAGGAGATGTAAGCTCTTAACTAAATCCTAAAAAACGTGAAATAGAACCAGGCCTTATTAGTTCATGTGGAATCCCATACCGGTAGATGATGTTGTTGATGAGGAACTTTGCCACATGCTTGGAAGTAATTTTCACATAAGAGGCTGCCTTTACCCATTTTATGAAGTAGTCAATTGCTACAAGCACATATTCATACCCCCTGATCCCTTTTGGGGTAATTTTTTTTGATTATGTCAACGCTCCAGACTGAGAAAGGCCATAGAGAGGTTAACATCGAGAGGAAGGAAAGAGGTTGATGTTGTAAGTTAGGATACACTTGGCACTTATGATACTTTCTTACATATGCATAGCAATCCTTGTGCATTGTGGACCAATAATACCCTAGCCTTTAAGCCTTTTTGGCTAGCATTCTCCAATTCATGTAGGGTCTGCATTCCCCACCATGAACTTCCTTCATGATCTCACGAGCATCATCCTAGTTTAAACAGAGCAAGTTTATGCCCATGTCTATTTTCTTATATAGCCTCCCTTTATCCTTAAAGTATTGTGAGGCCAATGAACTTAATGCTCGCTAGGCTATTAGGGAAGATCCTAGTGGATATTCCTTCCTAGTTAAGTGTTGGTAAATGTAGTAGTACCATGCAGTGGGTTGACATTGTATACTTTGGAGGTGTAACAGTGCGCTAGTTTGCTCCTCCTTCCCACTATTATTGGCATTGAATGCTCACCCTTAAGGATGTTAATCATCGAGGCCAGTTTTGCCAAGGCATTAGAAAACTGGTTATCTTCTCGTGGGAGATAAGTGTATGTAATATGGGTGAAATGCTTGGTGAGATCTATAAAGTAAGCTCGGTATGGTGCCAAGGCTTTGCTTCTTACCTTCTATTTCAAGGATATTTGATTAATTATTAAACTAGAGTCTCTGTGTACCTGCAACTTTGTGACCCCTTTTTCTATGGCAATCTAGAACCCAATGGTGCATGCCTCATATTCCACCATGTTGTTAGTAACCTCGAAGTCTAGTTTAACTGAAATAGGAATATGTGCTGCTTCTGATAATACTAAGAGTATCCTACCCCATATCCTTTCTGATTAGAAACCCCGTCAAAGCACATCGTCCATAGATCTTCTACCACCTGGAGGATTTGTTCATCACGCAAGTCAAAATGTTCTTCCCATTGGTCGTCTATCGGTAAATCTACAAAAAGGTTAGAAACAACCTTTCCCTTAATGGACTTTTATAGCATGTAATATAGGTCAAACTCTAACAACATCATAGTCCATCTACTCACCTAGCCCTCATCACGGGTTGTTGGAGCAAATGTCTCATTGGATCGATTGGAGCTACCACGTGGACCGTATGGGTGAGCATATAGTGTCTGAGGTTCTTACTTTCCCATACTAATGCCAGGGTAATTTTCTCCAGGGCCATATAGTGGATCTCATATTCGAGGAACATTTTGATTATGTAGTAAATGACCAATTCTTCTCCTTCTTTTTCTAGGGCTAGCATGGCCCCCATAGCAGTGTTTATCGCTGTGAGGTATAAGATTAAAGGAATGCCTGGTTACGGGGGCATTAGAACTGGTGGATGGATAGGTACTCTTTCATTTTATTGAATGCGCCTTAACACTCCTAGTCTCATTCAGTCTTCATTCCGTTCTTCAATTTCATGAAGATAGGTTTAGGTACCATTGTGAAGCAACTAATATATTGCAAACGTCCCTAAAATGTTTGCTTCTTTTTTTCTATCTTGGGTGCCTGCATTTCCTGTATTGCTTTAATGTTCAAAGAATCAACCTCAATTCCTTTAAGACTGACGACGTACCCAAGCAGCTTACTCGAGGTGACTCCAAATGCGCATTTTTCTGGATTTAAGTGCTTGTCATATTTTCTACGTCTAGTGAAGAACTTCTGAAGAGCTTAAACATGACCATCCCTTTTGTTAGATTTCATGATCATGTCATCCACATATACTTCGGCCTACGTGTGCATTAGATCATGCAGCAAGGTAGTAGTTATCCTTTGATAGGTGGCGCTGGAGTTTTTAATCGAAACGGCATAAAGTGTAACAATAGGTTCCCCACGAGGTGATGAAAGTAGTTTTTCCCATTTCTTCTACTGCCATCTTGACCTAATTCTAACCTGTGTGTCCATCCATAAAAGAAAGGAGAGCATGACCGGCCGCATTATTGACCAAAATATCTATGTGTGGTAGTAGGAAATCATCTTTTGGGCTTGCCTTGTTGAAGTCCCTGAAATCTACATACATTCTTGCTTTCTCGTCCTTCTTTGGGACTAGTACAATGTTCGCTAACCACAGTGGGTCGTGCACAATGTTAATCAATCCTGCGCCTAATGACTTCTACACCAATTCGTATTCGATATGATGGTCAAGCCAAGAAGCACATTTTAAAAACTCATTATCAAACATTTTATTCACAAATGGGCATAACTAAAAGGTTAAAATTAAGCTAAAGAAAGCTACCTAGCCTAAAGACTCATCATTGGAGGATTTTTGCCTTTTTTTTTGATTTTTAATTTTGTTGTTTCTTATGCATGCTAAACCTAATATGCAAAAACTAAGAACTTAAATGTCCCTAAAATACAAAGAAACCTAAATGCTCAACTAAAAAAAAGACTCTAACAACCCTTAAAAGCATATTTTAATGGAAACCATTCACACATCCACGTCATACATATATTCACAAATGAACACCCAACTCCCCTATGCTTAGACAAAGCATTGTCCGCGATGCAAGCACATGATAATCAATGGGAAGGGGAAGAAGAACTAAAAAGGGGGAGGAGGACGAGAAGAACAAGGGTGGGGTTAAGATGTATGCCAATCACGCCAAGTCTCAAGACAATCCCTAACGTCTTAGAAATATTGATTTTGCGAAGCAATCATCCCACGGAGCTCGTCATACCGCTCCTGAACAATGTCATGGAGGGCGGCATGCTTAGTTTGAACGTAAGCCTATAACGAATGTTGCCCTTCTTGGATGGACTGGAGGGTAGCGTGGATATTAGTATAGTTCTGGGAAGAGGAAGGCTAGGATAAACTAAAGGCACCTAAATGGGGTTGTGGAGAGGTGGGGGTGCAAGATGAACTAACTCCTCATCACTGGGCATAAATGAAAGGTTATTCGGGTTCAAAAGAGTAGTTCGATCAACATTTGGAATTTTCAGGGTAAATTGTATCCTCTCTGTTCTTATCTAACCACGCCTATGCAAGCATGAGCAGAAAAAACAGGGTTTTGAAAAACCTCCCTCACTTATATCCGTGGGCCCATGGCAGGGTATTTCTTTAAGTTAACCCTTGTCCAGCATATATCATATTAGCCTTAAATTTTCAGAGAGCCTATTTCAATTTACGTGAAATTTCCAATTCATTCCCTTGATGCCTTGAGCACTAAATGTGGCTCAGAACAACCAAAGAATTCAATAACACTAAAAATCTAAATCCTAAAGCCGAACTTCCAATCCAATTAGCGCAATCAAAAGCTCATCAGTTCATAGAAGAGAAAGCATCTCCCAATTTGAATGCTGGGGTGCAATTTTTTCACTAAAAATGCACCAACAAATTGAAATTGCTCCAGGTTCTATCCCTATCTCCCCGTCCCTTCCTCCTTGTGCTTTTGTATGACAAGCGGTTCTTTGGGGATTGAGCTTGAGCATGGGTGGTAACCGGTGAGTTAGCAATCTGCTATTTCAATTAAATTCATGTTTTTCTTTATGTGTTATTTTTGGATTTCATAGATGATACAATTGCCTCTTTTTCTTTATCAAAATTGCTTAGGCTTTACTTATTAAAAATTTGGGGATAAAGAGTGAATTTCAAAATTTCTTCGTGAAAGATTGAATAGAATCTAAAAATTATAGGGTCATACTCTCTTTGATTATAGTCTCCAACTTCGTTTTTCTGGGTAATTTTGGATAAAGAGTAAGAAGATTAGACAAATTTTGGTCTTTGTTGGTTCTGTCGCATTTAAAACAATGCTAAAATTATAGTGCTTACCAAGTGTTCGATGAAATATCCAAGTCAATTCTACTTTATTTCTAGAGCAATGCACTTCATTCCTAAAGTCTGATGTTCTTTAATTTAGCATATTGTTTTCACATCTAAAGTATCTGTGGATGCACCGTTCCAAGACAACCAAGAAGAAGAGGTTTTTGGGTGATGAACTGCTGAGGACAAGAACGTAAGTTTTTTGGGTTCTACATTTTTTGTGGGTGTCATTGCTTATGTGGTAATGTGTGTGTGTGTGTGCACACTTTTGTGTTTTCAAGTTTGGTAGTTGTACGTGGGTGATGTTGTAATGTACCGCTTTATCTCTATCTTATAATTTTGAGAGATTGATTGGACTTTTGACATGTATGACTTACCTGATATAAATGGAGTTTAGATTAGCATATGAGTAGTGTGGAAAGAATGCTACTCATGGTTGGACTTCGGATAAGTGCTTCTCTGTAGCATATGTATTCAAGTGTTCTTACAACATGCTTAGTACAATTCCACCATTGTTTTGAATATGGTAGATCAAGTTTGTTGTTATCTTTTGTGTAGCTATGAGGCTATAAATTGGCATTATTGTGAGAGAAGAGATGATATTTACCAATGTTCGATGGATGGGAGACAACCTTTGCACAGTGAGTTCATTGAACTTTCATTGCAACATAGCTAATTGAATTTAAGTTTTGACCATACTTAAATTTATTAAAACTGTTTTGTTGTTAATACTTAATATATCACATTCGTTTCGAGAAAACTTGTTATGTATCAAAACTATTGATTTTTCTTTTTGCCAAAACAATTTATTCTTTCTATAATCCAAATAAAATTGCGATGAAGTATGGTACAAGTGCAAGTACGGTAGCATCTTTTATATAAATGTCGTACTTGCCACTAATTATTGCATTTCTTTGATTTATAGGTCTTCGAAAATGACACAATGCGTTCTAGAGTATCAACAAAGAAATTTGAAGCAAGCATGTCTAGGGATTCTTTTTATTTATTTATTGTTCCTGAAAGGAATACTTCTACTTTCTTATTCTATCTGTGATTGATATAACAGTCAATTTATTTTGTAAAAGGGTGGATAATTTGCTAGAATCATGTCTTATGGTGCTAATCTAATTCTTTACAGTTTTCCATCAAATTGATACCTTGCCTTTGTGATTGAATTTGACGGCTTGTGTACTTCGTTGACATTACAATTTATTTAATCCAGGTTGGTTTTTTCTATATATTTTCTAGGTCGTCATTCAATTTAGAACTCATTTGAGGACTGCTTCAACCTGTTTCATAGGACCTCAGGTATCAATGACGTTCAAACTAGGAGTATTGTTGGAAGTTGTCATTGACTTGACAGATTATTGTTGAATGTACGCAATCATTTAGTTGTTGAAGGGGTGCCTGAATCGGTCTTCTTTCCTTTATTGTGAGTTATGTTTTGAGGTTGTAAGGACAAAATGTTACTTAACCTAAATGTTGTATTCAATTTTTTATCTTTGAACTTTAATTTGTGCTTAGGTGCCGAGAGATTTGAAATATAAAAGAGGGATGACGACATCAACTTGTCGACATGGATAAGCTCAACATACAGAACCAACAGTCATAATGGCTATTACTTGTATTAAAGTATTCAACACGGGATGACAATACTATTGAGCTTAACAATTCAGTACGCAGGTACCTTCTAACATAGTAAATCAAGACTAGCTTAGTTAGTCTCCCAGGATAGCTTATCAGTTGCTTTTGTTGTGATTTTCCTGAGTTGACACTAGAATAAGCTTATACCAGCTAATCTATGATCTAGCATTCTAGTTTTTATACATAATAATTAAGACTGCATTTCTCCATTTACACACTATGGATTTGTTGATGGTAATGGGTTGTTGGATTTGTGTTGGATACTCCAGGCGTGTGGCGTGTGGCTTGTTGAGTTGATTTGCTCCGGCATGTGGCCATTGAGATTGTGAATAGTTTCTTTCATTTCTTATTGTATTTAACATGCTGTAAAACGGAAAACACCGAAATTTTAGGCGAAACTCTGTCGAAATTTTTTCGAAATCTAGGACTACACTAAAAGACTATCCTAAGGGTAAGAGGGTACATAATATTTGTAGAGCGAGAGAACCTAGTTATGAAGGCTAATGGATATCACATCTTGTAATCTTCTTAGAAGTTTTTTTCTCTTAGTAGCGTTGTTTGTTGTACTTAATTCTAATGTATGGGTTTGGTGGTTTCAGGTTGAAACCAAGGGCAGCATGCCACAAAATCGGACATACAGTTTGAGTTCGTGAAGTGTTCACCTGGAACTCTCGAGTTTTACATCATTTCATTCGTTCTGTTTAGCTTGAATCTGATATATGTGTATTGCAAACAAACTTAACTTTATGTAGTGAGTGCATAATTTGTGGGCATATTGAAATCATTTTCGTACTTTTCATTGTGTGGTTGAACACTGGTTATTTTTCAACTTAATTGATAACAATTAGTTCATGGTTATAAAATTGTCGTATTTTTTGTATCATTTAAATTTTGATCAAATGTACTCTCTCTCTCTCTCTCTTTCTCTCTCTCTCTCTCTCTCTCTCTCTATATATATATATATATATATATATACATATATATATATATATATAATTACAGTGCATTAGTGAATATAATTTATTTGTATTTTTGAACACAATAATTGTTATTTCTTTTATATAAAATTTTCCCTCCAAAATTACTTACCTATTTAAATAATTTGAAAGTTAGTTATCAAATGTATAATGCCGCACTTATAATCGTGGGGGTGGTGAGGATGATTTTTCCCTCAAAAGTTACTCTTGCCATGGATACAAGTGCGGGGAATCTACCTACACCTATAAGCGTGATAGATGATGCACTGTTCCACGGATATAAGCGTGGTTACTGCACTGTCAGCCACACTTATTAAGCGTGGTGAATTTTTCCCCACTGATACCCTGTGTATGCTTAGTGCTTACCTTAGGCGTGGCAAATAGACCTTGCCACTGGTATAAGTGTGGAAAGAAGCAAATTTAAGCGTGGATAGATGCAGTATTTCTTGTAGTGCATACAACCACCCTCCATTATACAAAACTTCATTTGCTCAAAGGCTGCTAATGCTAACCTTTCAGACCTAGACACTCTATCATCAGGGTTGGGCTCAATACCAACCGACCTAGCTTACAGGTGATAAGACGCAAATCACTATCCTCTTGGCAGAACTAGTAACTGCACTCAACAATTGATTGGCAAGGAAAGAACCAGGGTCAATACGTGTTCCTCCCAACATGCTATGTAAGAAATACAGCTTAGATAGATAAGGCATATTCAAATTGTCCTCTAGAGCAAACAATCCACAAGCAAGAACATGTTCGGATACCCTAGTAAAGGGGTTTTGATAATTGTGCCTTTAGAGTGACTAGCATCATATTGATAATTCCCAGTTATTATATACCAAAAGGCATTGGGATTAAACTCTCTAGGCATATGATTTCGGTCTAAATCCAAACTAGGTGGAAAACTGAATATACTGTTAAAGGCACTTAAGTTGAATTCATTGAACTCCTTGTTTAGGTAAAATGAAATATAGCCCTGTTGACATCGAGGACCATGCGTGACTTCAACATGCAAAGTATTCAAAGATTCCAAAGTAAGGTCACAATATGTATGATCCCGAGTCTCTAAAAATTAAGCCATACCCCACAAGCAAACAACCAACAAATATCATTAAGTAACCCTAAACTAGTCAACAAATCCTCATCAAAGTACTAAGTAGCTCCAACAAACTTATTACTCAATACAGCATAATTAGTTAAACCAAGTGGGTTAGGAAGATTACGTAGGTTTCGCGTGTTATGGATGTTCACGAAAGCCTTTAGGGAGTTTGACTCGCTATCCCTGCTCCTGGAGTAGTCCTAGTTCTCGTCCTGGGTGCCATGGAGGTGGAATGTGGATGGCTGTGTTTGCTTGAAATCCTAGCTATTAAGTATAGATGAAAGGAAGAGAAAATGGGAAATCTGGCACAAATGAGAGGTAATGGGGAAGATATTATGGAAGAAAAGTGAAAAATTTGAAGAAGAGAAGAGAAATTTGTGGTGTGCAAGATGTGGGTTATGGATATGGAAGAATGTGAGAGAAATAACAGTAAAAAGGAAAAATTGAAAGAGATGTGGACTTAAGGTGAAGAAAATGGAGAAAATGGAAGAAATTTGAGTGAAATTGGTAAAGATTTGAAGGTGGAAAGATGGATGTTAATAAATGTTTTGGAGAGAGAAGAAGAGAGTTTAGACAGAGAAAGAGTCGAAGGTTGAAGACGATGGGTGAAAACATCGGGTCAAAGGGCAAGGAAAAACCCTTGACCATGAAGAACAGGCCCGCCATGGACCGGGTCAATGACCACGGAGGGTCCATGGTCGGCTCTGTCAGAGAATGTTTCTGGGTTTCTGGGTAGGTGCTCCACGGACTGTGGTTGACACCACTAGGGGTCTATGGTAGCTTCTACCTAGAGCCTCTAAAACACTCTTATTGGTTTTTTTTAAGTTTTTATGTTCCCCTTTTTTTTTCTTTTCTTCTTCTGACAAATGAAAGGATACAACTATATACAATCAAATAAAAAGAAAAGTTATAAAATGACTTAAGTTACCTCCTAAGAAGCACTCTTTTAGGGTCGAGCTCTCGACCTTCTCCTCTATGCAAGCTTGGGGTTAGTAAGTGCATTCAACGAGGGATTAGGCAACTCAGCTCTTGACTCGCCATTATCATGAACCTCAAGGTTGAGATCGTGCAAAAGAAAATACCACCTCAAGTAAATGAGATGGAGATCCTTCCTAAGCATCATGTAATGCCAAATTGCTTGGTCCGTATACAAATTAATGTTGTAGTGGACTCCATCGGACTGACCACTGCCAAACCCTACTCTTAAATTAACATCATACTCAACTCTGTCCCTAGGAGGCAAAGACATCAGTTAAACTTGCAATAATCACTCATAGATTCCTCATTAAAAACAGAGGACTCATCCTTGATTTTGCTAGGCGGTACATGGGCATCCAAACCCACCTTATCACAATAACGTTCAGGGCCCTTAGTGGACATGCAATCAAACATAAAAGGGTATTAGGACACAAATCATCAGACTTCACAATCACAACTGAAATGATCACTTCATCACAAGCACATGAAGAGGGGAAAAAATTCCAGTCTTCAAACAAACTAAACTCAGCATGGCACTCCCCCACATCAAATGTCAAATGCCCCCCTTTCACATCACTCTTGTAACCTGAAATGGCCAAGAAGGACCTCCAAAGAATAATATGAGTATAGGTTTCTATGACCATATCAAGAACGACAAAGTCCTTTAGCACAAAAAACTCACCTACTTTAACGGGAACATCCTCCAAAATACTCAAAAGGTAGTTCATGGAACTATCCGCTAATTATAGTGAAATAGGTGTGGGTTGCAATTGTCCTAAGTAAAGCCGCTTAAAAATAGAATAGGGCATTGAACTAACACTAGAGCCAAGGTCGCATAAAGCCCTATTAATACCCATATTTGTAGTTGTGCAAGGAATTGAAAAGATATCGGGGTCCTTAAACTTAGTGGGAAGCTTGTTGGGAACCACTACACTGCACTCTTCTTCTAAAGCTGAAGTCCTATGCTCATTAACCGTGCACTCACTCACGGTATTGATCACCTCACGTCCCTCCTCAAGTCTAGTACCCCCTCTAATCCATCTCTTAAGATGACACAATTATACTACTTTTGAGGATTAGGCTTGAGCTTGCTCAGAGGTCTACCTAGTGGTTTAGATGAAGAGGTAGCTTGTTAAGCAATTAGGCCTTCCAACATCTTGCTTAATATACTTATCTTGCTTTTGTTGCGGTAAAAGCATACTCTTCATCATGGCCTCTAAGTTAGATTTTTGAGGTACTTGTTGAGGGTAGGGCGGTCTTTGAAACCCAAGGGCTGGTCTAGCATTCAAGTAAGGCACAGGAGATGCATTAGACCTATAGGAGAAATTAGGGTCATTCCTCCAACCTAGATTGTAAGGGTTGCAAAATGGGTCATTGGTCAATCTAGGGTTGTAATTGTTGACATAATTTACTTGATCACTAGCATTTTGGACAAATGAACTCCCAACTTTGTAATTCACAGTCAAGTGGTCAACAGAACCACAAATTTCACATGATGGGGAAGGGACATTTGAACTAACAGAATTCACATACAAATGTTCCAACCCTTGAGTCATGGCATCTACTTTAGCGAAAAGTAAAGCAATAGCATAAAGTTCCAACTTACCTCTAACCCTTTGGGGTTGGCTTCTCTCACTAGACCATTGGTAATTATTAAGCGCTATCTCTCAATTAAGTTATAGCCCTCATCCTCCACCCTTGTTCATCAAAGTGCCACCTATCGCATATCTATGGTAGACTGCACTGAATGAGTGATTCCATTGTAGAAGGTTTGAATAATCATCCATCTTTGGAGTCTATGATGTGCACAAAATCCCAATAAATCCTTAAACCGCTTCTAAGCTTCATAAAGCGTCTCATCTACCCATTGGGTAAAAGCTGTGATTTGATTCCTTAGACTTGCCGCCTTGCTAGGAGGAAAAAACTTGGTGAGGAAGGCCTTGGTGAGCTAATCCCAGGTGGTTAACGACCTCAGAGGTAAGGAATGGAGCCACGCCCGCACCTTGTCTTGTAATGAAAAAGGAAATAGTCAGAGTCATATGGCGTCGGTTGAAACTCTATTGAGCTTCAATGTATCACACACTATATTCGGATCCTCCATCAGGGTCCCTCCAAATTGAGATTGTTACAGCATAGATATGAGAGCTGGTTTGAGCCCAAATTATAAGCTTCCACAGTTGGCCTCAGTATGCTTGAAGGGATACCGTGAACACCCGGGGTAATGAAATCCCGAAGCATTCTGCGTTGATCTCCTCCACTGCCCACCATTGTTGAAGGGCTTCTTGGGCTTTGAATCTTTACTCCTCTAACCTTGGTTTCTTTCACCTCGAACAAAAAGTCCTTTCTATCTTCGAATTGAATTTGAAAGGCAAGGGAGTTCACATAAAAGTGGGGAAATCCTGCAAGCACAATTATTACCAACACAAATAAAAAATAACAAAGAAAAAGAAAATGCTTAGTCAATCTACAAAGGACGAACTCAATATTCGACAAATTGGTCCTCAGCAACTGCGCTAAAAACTTAACGCTCCGCAATCACACGGGTGTTGCAGTCTATATTAAATATCATTCCCACGGAGACTAATGCAATCTACTGAGTTTATCCTTCTTTTAAAATGCCAAGAAAAATATATGCTGAGTTGGGATATCTTCTAAAATAGTCTATTGCTAAATGAATGCTAATTTATGATTCAAGAATTTTATCAATTACAAATGCCTAGGGATTTGTTTCACCAACAATGAATTAAATCTAGTAAATGAAGTTTGTGCTTACTCAAACTTTCGATGAATCAAAGGATGACAATTATATATAATTTAATTCTTTGTTTCAAAATAAACTAAATTATTTGGACTAATCAAATTTTCCTTCTTTCAAAGGTTTATGAGTCAATCCAAATTAAGGATCTAGATTGTCAAATTTCCTCTTAACATGAAACTTTCTCTTAAAAGTAACCATGTTTAGTATGATCTTGTTGATCTAATAGCGGATTTCACCTTTCAGCACTGCACCCAACCATTTAATAATTTGCAACGAAATTTGGTCTAAATTGCTCATAATATTAGCAACAAAAGATAGATTGAAACATGCCAAATAGAATAAGCACAATATTGATAAAGATTAAGGATCTAATTTTATTGCTTTGCTATCAACAAACAAGAAATGTCAATCTAAACATCAAATCAACCAAGAACTACTCTAATGGAGTTTAAAGAGTAAGAGAAGAGAATAGGGTTAGCAACAATAGAGTTCTTGACAATTCTTCAATCTTCAAGGCTCTAAATTGCAAGTAGTCTTCCTTCCAATGTTCTTTTTGCTCCAAAGAGTGAAAAATTACAAGATTATTTGAGAGATTTCTGGATAGATAGTTAGGTTTTCTATTCTAACAGCCGAGCATGACTAGATATAGCAGCCAAGGATCATTCTCAGCCATAAAACCTAGGAAAATGAACAGTTGCAACTATTATAGGCCTATCAAGGACCGTGGCCTTCACCACGGATAGTCCGTAGAGGCCTCTATCTTGGTTGATTCTTATTCTTCTTTCTCTCCACGAACATAGTGATTGGGCGGCATCCATGGTGAGTCATAAACATGTCTCTTTAGGATCAAAGCTTGGTCAAAATGGAATTAATACCTGCGAAAGCATAAAAGAACTGTACCCAAATGTAAAATGGGAATTTGGGGTATAAATTATAGCATAAAGCTCATGAACACCCTAATAATGCAACATAACGACCCTAAAATAATGTAAACTTTAATCACTTATCACATGTCTTTGTAGGATCATGCAAAGACATTGATGAACTCTTTTAGAAGTATAATAAAATTTTCTTACTCCTCGCAGGTTAATGATTTTCTAACTTTGAGTTCTCGGGGTTCATCGAGTGTCCCTAAATTGATTAGTGTTGTGTCCTCAATTATGGAGGTTTGATTTTCATGATCTTCCACTACTTTAGTTAATTCTTTTGGTGTTTCTTTTTTATTATAAGAGGTAAAACTTTTAGAAGGAAAGGAATGAGATGAGCCATAAGAAGAGGAGTTTGTCTTATTGGAATTTGAAATGGATGCATCTGATGTAGCACTTAAAGGCACAGAAGCTAAAGACTGACTCTTAAACCCTCTCTTAGACTCCCCTATACTACCCTCTATAACTATGATAAATAGTTTTCTGTCCCCTTTGATTGTTTAAGTTAATTGCTTACAACCCTCGGTAGGATTGAATCCATTATTAGATATGATGAGAGAGATAATAATATCAGGGTCTTTTTTCTTCCTATAGCCTTGACCGGATAACATCCCAAAGATGTTACTTTCAGTCAGATCCACCTATTCTTTTATGGACTGTTCTTTTTTTCTCAGTAGTAAACATTTTTTCTTCCAGCAGGTGGCAGTCGTTAAATATTTCCACCCCCAGCACTAAGAGTCCCTTTTCTTTTATATAGAAAGGTTTAGAAAAGCCATAGAAAGGAAAATTGTCTCCTTTACGCAGGAACTATCCATTAAGAGTGAGAGGATAGGGCCTAACAGTATAGTCTTTTCGGTACCGCCTCTTAGCAGTAGTTTTCCGAGCCTGTATTTCCTAACTAGCCTTAACCATGTCTTCGGGAGTTAGGTGGTATCCTAATATGAACTTATAGTCTTCCCTATGTGTCAAGGGGAAGTAGTCCACCCCTATGCTTTCGTCCTATAGCCACTCCTGGAAAGTAGCTCCATTTCTTTAGGATGGCATTGAAATTCATATTGGAATAAGGATTAAGGTCGAAAGGAGTTTTGTCTTTTTCTAATGCCGCCACTATGTCAAAATTGTAGAGTTCATCATCATTGCAATTATGCTCTATTTCTAGTACTAGCCGCTCACTTGTGATTGTAGCTCATTGGTTGTCAACTTCCACAGTCACTACTTTGAGGGAATCGCATGATGGTCATGAAGCCATAGCCTTCCCAAAAGTAGGCTGAAGGTAGCTGCTATAACGAGGACTTGAAACTCTATTCCTCTCAATAGGGTCCACATTAGTGGAAAGGTGAATAGTACCCACCATCGACCTCTTTGAATTGTCGTATATCCTTACATAAGTGAATGGCGCTGTGAGCTATTCTTCTTTGATCCCTAACCTTTTGGCCGCCTGCAAGGACAGACATTTACCGCTGAGCCATTGTCGACTAAAGTTAGAGGTACATGCTTCTAAAAGCATGTTACAGTGAGGTAGAGAGCGTTGTTGTGCACCGCACCTCATAGCGCGAGATCCTTACTACTTAAGGTTATGGTGCCTTTCCAGAAGTAATTAAGGTTGTCATCTCTTCTGGGGTAGCGTCAAGAGATACCACAATTTTATTCAGCGGTTCTATTAGGAGTTGTCTATGCTTTTTAGAAGCCACTATAAGCTGTCGTATACTTACATTGCTTTAAGTTTCCTCAGCTGCTTCATTACCGGATCCTCTTCTTAAGGTATTGTTACTTTCTCTTTCTCGGGGGCCTATATAGGACCTCCTTAGCCTGGTGTCTCCCAGATCTTATAAGGTACTAGACTATTGCTTAGTCCTCCCCCCAGAAGTCATCTTCTTCATCCTCCCCCCAAAAGTCATCATCACTTATTTCGGCGAGCAAGTTATAGACGTCATCTTTATCACTTTTCTAAAGGTCAAAGACTTCTATGTTTGGTGCAGACATGTTTACCCTTGGCTCTGGGCTACTAATGTCTTGTATGAACACAGACCGGTCCTATTCTTTCTCTTCGTCCTCAATAACGAAAATATTTTCATGGTTCCAGAGTGGATTCCTGTCATTATTGGGCTTTTGAGTTTCTTTAGGCAATAAAAGTTGTCCAGATTTAAACATCTGCTCCAACCTATTTTTAAAAGTCCAACAATCTTTAGTATCGTGTCATCGCCACTGATGGTATTTACAGTACTTGCTTGGATCAAAGTATTTGGATTGCCCGAGGGATTTAACGTCTGGCTTACTTTCAGGAAGATTGATCTTGCCTTTAGCCAAGAGTCGTTCTAGAGCTTGGGTGTAGCCAGTCCTTATAAGGGTATATTCGGTAATACGGCTCACCGCGTGCACCTCCTTGGGGCTACTAGCTTTCTTATCCCTATTTTGATAATTATTTCTCCAGTTGTTTCCTGCCTTAGCTGGTACCTCATTCGATGGTTCTTCCTCTACTAGCATGCTTAACATTTTTTAATGCTGTAAATCTCTCAAATGGCGTGAACCGCAGGTGTTGATAGGATGAGAGCTGAAGGCTTTTGATGAACAACCTCCTTGATCTATCTCAGAGGATCGGCCTATCATGTGGGTAGCTTTTCGCCCTCCATCTAGCTAAGTAGTCAGTAAACCCTTCTTTCTCTTCTAGCTTAAGTAACTCTTGATCCTTGAGTGTGATTAGGAGATAAGTTATAAGAATAGTGGTTCAGAAAATCCTTAAATAGATCATCCTAATTCGTAACCTTTCATGGGTCAATAGTGTTATACCACCTTATGACTTCCTTGTCGAAAGTCCAAGGGAATATTAAATGAAAGACATCTTTGTCTATTCCCTTTAAAGTCATAGTGCTAATGAAATTCCTCACCTGCTGATGTGGATTTTCAGTCCCATGAAACTAAATATCAGGCATGGTGAATTTGGGTAGCAGCTCCCCTATTGGGATTGAAGTCATCTAATCATTAAAATAGTTATTAAACATCGAAGAGTCATTAAGCAACTGCACTATACAATCTATGGGGGGGTGAACTTGGGCAGTGTTCTTCTCCCATTCTTTTCCCTTTCCATCCTCCGATTCTCCCTCTTCTTTATCATTCTCCCCTTGGGATAGAGGAGTTTGTTCATTATTTTCCATTTGGGTCTCCTTATTGAGGTTCTGAAATGCGACCACCATAGTGACTCCATGTTCTTATCACTCTCTTCTATCTTAGCTTGCATTTTCTTAATTAACTTCATTAGTTAGGTGAGCTCATTGTTCCAAGTCATTGGAATAGGCACTTGATTCCCCTTGACTTTGACCTTGACTCTGACCCAGCCGATGAAGCTTCTGCTAGTTATTCCTTCGAAGAAAGTCTCCCAATTCCTGGGTTGAAATGATGTCCAGTTTTTACTAGTCCTGATCCAGGGCAGTGATGACTACTTGATCCAGGAACCAGCCGATTCTTGGGTCATATTAGGACCCTTTTTCCTGGTCTAGATAATCTTACTATATAGGATCAATACCATTCTGTTGAGTATAGAAATCAGAAAAGGGGTACAAAATAAGAAAGAATGAGGATAATTGTGATTATGCAATTAAACAGAGCCCCAAGTTAGTTTTTAGGAAAACTTATAAACCAAGTCTCTTTTCGAAGTGTATTGTACCGATAGGGAAAACCGAAGGGACACCATAGGGACGAATTGATTCAACTTCAAAAAGGTTATCAAAATGCCCTCGTATAATCCTTGGTGTAGCGACTTAGCTTGACTCCTTAGTCTTGAACCAATGATCTAAATTCCGGGGCAAATGCACAATGATGCAATAGTGTGCATCACATCTTCGCCCGTCATCACTGGTGACCTCTACTACTCAACATAGGAAATCTAAAGCTTTGATTACGCTAACATACAATCATGCAAACATTAGTAATATTTCATATAAAATCATGCAAAAAGGTAAAATCTTTAGTCTAATACAAAAATAGGTAAAATACATAATTTACAACAGGTAGGAACTACCTAAAAGATTACATCTTTATTGACTTATACGAACACAATAAACATGAAAAGAGAAAATGGGAGGGCAAAGATGAAATTTTTGCCCCCAAGATAACCCGTTTGATCACCTGGGAAACCCAATGGAGTGATTATGATGCTAATCTTAGATGAGAGACTTGGGATTGTAGCCAACTAGCAATAATTTCCTCACGATGTCCCAAGTGATCTCTCAATAGCTCTGGCCTCACCAATTGACTTCATTCCCCCTTGATTGATTCCTCATCTCTCTTCTACAGGTGATAATTAGATGAACTTTGTCTAGGAAAAGAACACAGACTCCTAATCATATTAGGCTTAATGATTTTTCCAATATTATTGGGAATATGCTTTTAACTAGACACACCTGCGAAATTAGCATTAATGACCAAGTTGGACTTGAATTCGGGAGAAAAGGGAGCAAAACAAAGGGGAAATGACCCGGCTCCCAGTTAGCGTGAATGAATTCGGGAGAAAAGGGAGCAAAACAAAGGGGAAATGACCCGGCTCCCAGTTAGCGTGAACCGACCGGCTTCCAGGCCCAACGGGCGTTACTAACTGGAGCCACCTCTCCTCTAATTGGACTCTCATTATTATTATTATTTTCCATTTTATTTTGATTAATCACCTCATTGGCTCCCCGGGTTCATGATTGGGTCCTCGGGTTCATGATTGGGTTAAACTTGCTCATGATAAAATTCAACATGTTGAGGTTTTTTTTTTAATAACTTTGGATGAACTTTGTCTTGTAGCATTGAAGCGAGATTAACACCTAAAATTAGAAAAACCAAACAATGCTAGCAAAAGTTGGCATAAAATCCATTGCTAGCACCTTTTTATGGCATGGTAGGTAAAGTTTATGCACTAATTGATTAAGGTATTTTTGAAGGATGTATATTATTAAATAATGCGAATATATGATATCGTCTAATGATTTCGATTGCAAAAGGAAGAAATTATATCAGACGAAGACCAACAAGAATCTGATTCACTTAATCAAGTGTCTGCTGAACCTTATTATCTACAACTCTGGGAGATTGAAAGAAAAAGAAAAGATGGCAGTTGGTCTGATATAGCTTGCTGAAACTGTATATAAAGACCTTCAAGAACTACACCAAAAACAATTAGATAAGCATGGAAAAGACGAACTCACTCCACAAGAGACCTTTACTCGTATTCTTAAAAATCGAAAAGGTTCACGCCATCAAAGAGGCATGGGGCAGGGGGTTATTTCATTTACAACCTCCCAGGTTGAAGTTGTCGATGAGGCTGACATTGAAGCCCAAATTGATGCAGAAGTAAATAGGCGTGTTTCTTAACAATTGAGACAGATCCATGAAACCTATGATTCTCGTCTTCGTGCCTTAGAGGAAAGATTACACCCTACCACAATTGCACATGTTAGTATTTAATCTCTTTGTGCATCAGTATCTAGTACTTTTACTTTTTATGTCAAGTATAGTTAATGTTTTACTTTTTATGTCATATGGCTAGGTGCAATCAAGTGGATCGCCCGGCATCCTCGATCTTCCTCAGAACATTATAGCCCCTAAGTTAAAACCGTTTAACTATATATATTGTTTCTAATGAATTGACTGTAGTCTCATTCATGCTTTAGGGTCTGTTTTTCCTCTATATTCAATTCGTTTGAATCTGCTATTATAGCCTTTGATATTTTCTTTTAGTTTGCTTAATGTCGTTGTCATACTTGCTTCTATTTTAGTTGTTTCTATGTTATTGTAGTTAGAGGGGCTAGCTGTCTATGTGTTGTGGAATAATCCTTAGCTTGTTTTGTAAACCTCCACATCCCTCTACACATCTGTTTAGAGCATAATAGAGTTTTTATTGTTAAGAAGGGAATAAAGAGATGATTGGTATACATGGAATTCTAGAATCAGTTAATGTTTGATGTTCAATAAAGTCAAGAGAAACCTTCCCTATATGCTAGAATATGCTATGAACAAAAAACTGAGACACAGAAGGCTGTATTCTTTGCTATTGTGTTATGGAATCAGTCTAGAAATGTGTTCCTATAACCATACTTATTTTTACTTAAAGTTCTCTTTTAGTTAGTTTTCACTTTAAATTAATTAAAATAATGATCAATGTGTGTTTCAAGGCCTTATTCTTTTCTATTGTAATTGCAGGTACAATGGAGAAGGATAGGAATCAAGTTTTGGGAAGATATTAACAAACTTAACTCAGCTTTGCCTCTTTTTTTATTTTTTCTGGTCATATACATTTCTTAATTTGTTATCATCGGGACAATCATTCTTCCATATTGTTTGAATGATTAGTGAGTTATTAAGGCAATCAACAGTTGTGAATATTACATTATTTTAAATACATTAATTGAAGTACTTTTCATATATGATTACGATTTATCTTTTGAGTTTTGTGTTCTACGTTATTGTAAGATTACAAAATGACATTTATGGTTGAATAAAAAAATTAGAAGACATAATGAAATTCGTGGCAATATAATTTGCCATAATAAGGGAATTCAAACAACAGGTGGCAAATTATAATGTGTCACAATTTGAAATTGGCATAAATAAACACATATTTTGGCAATATAGTACGTTGTGCTAATTTTTCCATTGCCACAAATAGCATTGTATTGTGGCAAATTAACACTTATAGCAAATTATTACTTGCCACAAACTATGAGCATTTGTGGCAAACTAGTATTCATGGCAATTCATAATTTGCTAGAAACGATATATTATTTGTGGCGAAGTTTATATTTGCCATAAAAACCTTTTGTAACGGGGTTTTTGTGGCAAAATTTTAACTTTCCACAAAAAGGATTTCGTGGCCAATTTGCACTATATTGTAGCAAAAGTATATGCCACAATGCTAGCTTTTCTTGTAGTGTCAAGTGGGCAATCTAGTGTTCAGCAAAGTTGAGTCCGTAGGTAAAGGCAATGTCGAAAGTAAGTTACATGTAACCTAGGAAGGTCCACACATCATTCACCAAGAGGTTTGCCTAAGAACATACAAGTTGAAGTACACCTCGGGGGAACGCATCCCCTGTGCTTAGACTACAAACATCCTCCACAACTACTTCATCTAGTTACCCGAAAGGATCACTCCAGTTACTTGTTAGAAATAAAAATTTATCTCATCATGAGGGAACATTATAGATGAAAAGATGAAGCGAAACATGAAAAAATAGGAAGTTAGTATGCCCAGAGGATAGATTTGTAACCTTTTTTTTTTGTTTTATAATATCGAAGTTAATTAAATAAAAGAAGTTAAATTTCCATTATTATGGGAGGATGTAGCACTTCACATTAAAGATATAAGAAAACAAAAGGGCAAGAAACGATCAAAATTGTGCGACTTTCTAGAAGATTTAACTAAACCTTTCAAGGCTACTAGTTGAATTTGCAACAGCAAGTCAACAAAAGGGCAGGGAATGATAAAAATCATCTCACTCTTTAAAAGATTCAACCAAACCTTTCAAGGCTACTAGTTGAATCCCCAATGATGAGTCCGTAAAACAGTAGCCTAAAGCTCACCCACCTCAAAGAACCAACATAGAATAAGACCAAAAGCTAAAAGCACCTCGCCCCATTCAGGTATGATGGTGCCTCTAAAATCGACCTGAATGATGGTGTCACAGAGAATGAGCATGGCTTTGAACAAAGAAAAATAAAGTGCAAGGTGAAAAGCAAAAACTATATCATATGACATCACAATAACGTTATTCGATACAAGAGCATGATAACAATAGTACACAAGTAACCACGAAGGCTACTAGGATTACAAAAAATTCAACATCTCTAGGTAACACAATATAAATAAGGGAACATAAGGACGAAGTGTGGATAGCCCTAAAGGCTTAAACACTTATTCATAAGATCCTAATGGCTAAACATCATGAGCAAAAGGACTGAAGCCATGTAGAACCTACCTGATGACTACCACCAAGAGGGATGAACACATTTTATTAGATAGCTCCCAATGTAGAATGGATCCGCAGGGAGGTTATGCTTGTCAAAATGATTGAAGGTCGCCTGGTCGATGTACGGATAGGAAGCTGGCATGGCACGATGCCCTGTTGAAGCTTAATTGCCATAGTGCTAACCCACTCATCAAGCTGGAACCCTACGCTTACTCAAGTAGCTCACCTGCCAATCACTCATGGTTTCCTATTCCTTAGCCTCTATGGCCTCCCCGCTCTCTATGAAACATTTGTAATCCACCCATTCTTTATGCCATGGTCTATACCATGGTGAAAATAAGCCTTGTGCATTATGGATCCCTGATACCTTCTCTGGGTCCCACTCACTCCGCCAATTAAAGTTGGGAGCCAACACATTACACCGTGGGGAAGGGGGATAAGAGGTGGCCCGTAAGCAGCTAGTAAGGAGATCAAACACCCATTCTTCCAACATTGCAAAACTCCCACTTGAGATAAGGAGAGGCAAAAGGAATAACGTAGAGAGGTTAGAGGAAAAGGTACAAACTGGCAAGGGACCACCAACCTATTTATAAACCATGGGAAATACACATTCAAGACCATAAAAAGATTCTATCTGACAATCTAGCTGGAGGCATATGCAACAAGCTTTAATGAGAATTTGAATAAAGTTCCCCTACGATGGGTGGTAAGATGAAAGACTTAAAATAAGAAAATACGACAAAATTTTCGGCTCGTCGAGCCCTCCCAGAACATCCTTCTCAAAAATCCTCTCCTTGGTTATTACTCTCTTGTTCGAAATAAACCTACTCTACATGGTCCTAATTAAATCTTAGATGAACTCTCATGACGTATCTATAGACCATATCCTAGCATTAGTCGTAGTAAGACTGCTCATATGACTGACCATCCTTACTAGTCTTGTATATAGCTATGGCATGGTCCCCACTTGATGTATTTCCTAGTAGGCAGTCATCTACAAGGCTTTTAATTCTCTCATAATATTCCATACACTCTATGTTAGCCCTCATCCCATCACAGTCTTGCTAAAGTCATTCACGGACCTCCTCCGTAGCAGAAAACTCTTGTGAATGCTAGACCCGAAGGCATTGGAGTTTATTTGCTTTCTTTGTGCTCTTCGCTTGGGAATGCTAGACCCGAAGGCATTGGAGTTTATTTGCTTTCTTTGTGCTCTTCGCTTGGGAATGGATACCTAAATATAGGGCAACATGAGCATCTCGACAAGCATAAAAATACAAAATGTCATAATTATTTGTGAATGAACCGTAGAAAAAAAGTAAAGGAAAGTCATGCCTGAACCAAAGAGTGAGTTGCTTGAGCAAAGGGAACGTGATTTTCTCCCAACATGAGGCCTCGAGGCAAGGGAAATCTTTGAAGCATCCTTAATTGAAGGGTACCTCTAAACTCAGATGAGTTAGAAAATATGGATTCATTCTTTTCTACATCAAACTAGGGCTTCTAGGCTCGTTTTGACAAGTTATAAGTCTAATTCCACCTCTCCACCAGAGAGGAAGGGACTCCAGCATACTCGATCTCAACATAAAGAGTTATTTCATTTGCTATAATTTTTCTTGAGTCAAGATGGAACCCTACAGAACTCCCCAAGGTAGAAGGAAGGATAAGAGACATGGGAAGGGCAGGAAAAGCTCCTCCTGGACCTGCTCTAGCTCTAAGACTGCACCCTTGCAACTGCTTGCCTCATTATCATTAGGTCTCTTAAAGCTAAGGGGAATTTCATCCTTTAACATCATGCCGCTCTGCTCCAAATAAGAAGAAACCAAGGCTTGAAATACTTGGGCAACTTAAAGGGCTTCGACAGCTACAATCCTAGAATCAGCAGAACCTTAGGGACCCACTAAGGTGCCCCTGTTGGAGCCCTAGGAGATACCCCAATCCCCTCATCCACCTTGCTTACCTCACCCATCACGAGGAATTGACATGACATTTGGCTGACACCCCCTACCATGCCCGTTACAATAGTCCTTGATGACAGCCTAAATGTACGTGTTGACTCATGGATAAGAATTCCAGACGAACAGCGATAAGGGGATTATTTGCAGAGAAGTGTCATCATCAGTCAAACCTAACCGTATGTTATCCAATTCCCTACATGTCGGTTATGCATGTAATTGTAACAAGTCATAAAATATATACATATAACAACAACAATAATAACAAGGACGACGACAACAAAAATAATAACAACGACGACGACGACGACGACAACAACAACAACAACAACAACAATAATAATAATAATAGCACTACTAAAAGATAACCAAGGTACATGAAACAAGGAGGTCACTCCAGTCTTTGGACGAGTAAGGCCTCACTCGTAGGCATCGTATGGCTGGGATGAAAAGCAACAAGTTGTCGATGATCTAAGATATAACTCATGTGAGGTAACAAGATGGAAGGAACAAGGGTCTGCAACCTACTGCCAACCACCTTAGATGCTTTAAGGTGTTGTCTAACTCTATGTTCCACTTGTGAAAGTTCCGGGAACCCAAAGTTTAAAACAGTGTTGGGGTCCCCAAAACCCTTACACACTCGGAGTTTGTTACTACCATACAAGTAAAGAAACCTTCATTTCTATTCCATGACTAACAACTTCTAGTAATCGATGAGGAACCCGTTATAATTTCCAAATGACCACCATCCGTATCTAGTGTTTGGATTCCTTCCATTGTTCAATTGATGTAGCAATTGGAAGAGTTTAAAAGTTAATGAAATGTCCTTGAATTCACACACCCATATAAAGCTTATAAGGAGCTGTACCAAGTTCAAGGTGAGCTGAACAAAACACAAATTATATTTTTGTAACATCTCCACGATGAAGTCATGTAGAGAGAAGCAAAGTCCACACTCTATGTGCTTTGTGTAGATGACAATATGGTCATCTGGCATTACAAGGGGTGTTGTATTGTTTTGAAAACGAAAGTCTATAATATTGTTGCAAGTTATAAAGAGGAAGAATCTAGTAATCCCAGTGCTGTCCCATAGGTTTCTTGAGCTAATTGGATTCTGAAAAATGGTCATTGGTCCACTGTCTAATGCCACATTTAGCCAAGCAGGGGGAAGGGGAGGACAAGCAATGTCCTCTAATAAGGAATGGCTTGTTGTGTCCCCTAAAACGCCTATGTGATCATCTGATCCAACTTCATAATAGGTATTATACTCAGATGTGGACTTATCCGGACAATCCCCACTTGACATACTAATTAGCAGGTAGATGTTCAAGGATAAATTTATACCTGAGAGTAAAGGCCCATTAAAGACCTACAATGCAAAATAGCCCATGCAATAATAATAATAATAATAATAATAATAATAATAATAATAATAATAATAATAATAATAATAATAATAATAATAATAATAATAATAATGATGATAATGATGATGATGATGATGATGGTGATGATGATGATGATGATGATGATAATAATAGTAATAATAACAATAATAAATAATTAAATAAAACACATTTATGTGGTTAGAATTATTAATAAACAACAGTGAAAACCTACTTAGGGGGTAAAAGCAAAAAGAGAAAACAGATAGGAAGGATTTAACGGAGAAACCAGTACGGGATGGTAAAATGTTGGGCAGCTTTTCCTTTTTGGCCTATTGCTTGTGAATTATTTCTCAGGTAGTATGGAATGATAGAGAACACTACATGGCTATGTCTTGGTCTTGGCAAGAGTCCATATATATAGATGAGTGACAAGCTAAGCGTACTATGTTAAGGTGACACCCTAAAGTGGTGTTTCATCTAAAAAAACAAGACGTGACTACACACTATAAAAAACACTAATTGTACATAGGAACGCTATGGATGTTAAACATGAATATGTAACTTCGAGCATATAACACAAATACTTTTAGCAGGGAAGTAACCCCTTCAAACCAAAAAAAAATGAGATCATGTAACATGGTATTCCCAAAACAATTAAAGTCGTGTAGTGATGACGTGACGATTGTCAAAAATAGCATCACATAACAAGGTGTGACGAGCCCAACAATTAAAGTCACATAACGTGACATTCTCAAAAATAAAGTCTCATAGTATGGGAGAGACAAGCCAAAAAATTCACGTTATGTAACAAGAAGCGATGAGCCTAGAAAAATTTAGTCACATAATGTGATATTCCCAAAAAACAAAGTCAAGCGATGAAGGCATGACAAGCCTAAACATTTAAGGTCATGTAATGTGATATTCCCAAAAACACGAAGTCATGCGGTGAAGGCATGATGAGTCGAAAAATTAAGGCCACGTGGCGAGGCCTTCCAAAAAAAAATTAAAGTCATGTAGTGAAGATGTAACTGGTTGAAAAATTAAAGTCACATGGTGAATGTAGCATTTTCTTATGAAGGCGTAGCAAAACAAAAAAATTAAGGTCACGTGACTTGGCATTTCAAAAAAATTAAAGTCACGCAGCGAAGACGTGACGAGTCGGAAATTAGCGTCGGAGAAGGTGCAACAAGTCAAAAATTGAAGGTCACATAACATAGCATTCCCAAAATTTAAAGTAATATAGTAAAGACATGACAAGTTGAAAAATTAGCATCATATAACAAGGCATGGCGAACACAAAAATTAAACTCAAGCAGCGCAATATTACAAAAATAAAGTCACTTAGGAAAGACAAGTTGAAAAGCATCACATAACAAGATGTGGAGAACCTAAAAATTTGAATCACGTAACATCAGGCATGACAATCTGAAAAATTAGCAAAACAAAGCAAGCCGTGATGAGCCCAAATATTAAAGTCACATAACATGACATTCCTAAAACCCAAAGTCACATGGTGGAGACCTGATGACTTAAAAATTGAAGGTCATGTAACATGATATTCTCAAAAATTAAAGTCCATAATGAAGAGGTGATGAGTTGAAAAATTAAAATCACGTAGTCAAGACATGACGAGCCTAAAAAAATTTAAAGTGACGTAACGTGACTCCTAAAAATTAGAGTCATAGGACATGACATTCCCCAAAGAAAAGCCATGTAAGAAAGACATGATGAGCTAAAAAATTAGCATCAAGCAACATGACAAGCAAAAAATTAACATCGAGAAATATGACATTCCAAAAAATTAATGTTAAGGAATGAGACATTTCGAATGATTAACGTCACGTAACAAGTCATGACATTTCAAAAGTTAAAGTCATATAACGGGAATTGTGACATTCCCATAAATAAGTTCACCCAAAAAAAATTTGGCACATCGAAGAATTAAGCAGCATGACATTGAGTGTTACTTCCCCAACTCAAAGACCGGCAAGAGAAGAGGACATAAGTCAAGGTGATAGTAAAGGGTAAGATTTGCCATGCATCCGACGACTCCAAATGCACGACGACGGGCAATGTTGGAGGTATAAAATTAAATGATTATTGCACTAAAATTAAATAATGTACCCTAAAGTATGAATTAAGTCTCGCTTAGTGTACAAAGAAGGATGCGTTTCAGGGCCATGGATCAAAGGCTTCACATAGCCCATGAAGTCTTTAACTTCACCAACTTAGGTTTGCTGACATTTCATGGTTAAGTGTCCCCCTACCGTCAAAAAGAAGGTAATGTTGAATTATTTATTCCCCACATATTTATCACATCATTTCGCGAGCTATACCATGGCTTTAACATCGGATAGGTTTTCTCCTAGGCAACCACTCATTGCAGGATTGTGTGGCAGGTACCAGCAAGTGTCGACTCGACACCCAATCAACATGTCTTAACCGTCACGCTTAGTTAATGGTCAGAATATCACAAGAACTTGATCAGAGCAAATTGCTTTTGTCAAGGCGAGGATTAACCATTCACCAAATTTATACCACAAACAGAGGGTAGCATCTACGTGGGCTTTTTGACTTTGAACCTCTCGAATGGTGTAAACAACTTGTTTTTAAAGGTTCCGTACAAGGGAGATATGTTTGTGTTTCAACAAGGCCTGATTCACTTCCTGCTCAATATCGGTAAGACACTTGCTATTGCCTTTCTAAGGTTAAAGCCAGAACCGTAGTAGTGTTATTGTTGCCAACCACCAATCTCCATCGGTGGTCTTTCCAAGGCTTTCCAATTTCATGCTTAGGTCATCAACTATCTCCTATCTCGGATCACTATGGACTCCTAGATTAGTGTAAGTAGTATGGCAGAGAATCAGATGGATGATATTTGCTTTCATGTTTACATATATAATTTCCATCCATTATTTGGTTGTGTCCTAAAACTATTATGCATACGTAATATTTGTTTGAACAAATAAATTGTACATGCGTATTACAATTTATCAGCAGTATCAGGTTTAGCGTATGCTTGGAAATGAGGAAAGCAAATGCATGCTTTGGAAATATGTTGCAGGTTTTTCCCTCCTTTAAATTTATGTGAAGCACAACATCATAGAGATCATTATTAGTGTAAAAATATAAGAGCCAATACATATAGGCTCCCACTTAAGACTATTACAGTGCTGCCCTTATCTCACCTCAAGCAAGCACCAGACCAAGGCTTCTTGCTATCTACAACTTCAATAGCTACTTAGATATCCTACCGTGAGAGTGATTAAGGAAAGTCCCCAGATTCAAGGAATCGGTCACTGGATTTTGCACTCTTCTTGGAGACTCATAATTTCATGGAAATCTAAGAAATAATATGCAGTTGCTCGCTCTACAATAGAAGCTGAACATCAAGGAATAGCCACCCCTGCTTGTGAAGTAACCTGGCTTCTTTCCCTATTCAACGATCTTGGCCGTCCTAATCTAGTTCCATCTTTGCTCAAATGTAACAACCAAGGAGCTCTCTACATTGCAACCAATCCAATCTTCCATGAAAGGACAAAACACATCGAGTTGGATTGTCATTTCATAAGGGATAAAATGAAAGCTTGCATCATTCATCCTACTTACGTTTCTACCAAGGCTCAGCTTGCAGACATTTTTAGTAAACTGGTGACTGTTTCACAACGGTGTCTTCTTCTCTCCAAGTTAGGGCTCCTTAATATCTTTTCACCTCCCAACTTGAGGGGGAGTGTAGAAATACAGTAGCTAAAGTCAGTTAGAGAGTCGTTAGCATATGGCCAGCTGTCATATTTTATTTCTCTGTCTCTCTGTTTCTTGAGATCTCTTTAGCTGTGACTCTCGCCATCTCTCCTTCGCCTATCTCTCTATAGTTGTATATGTATAAAATATCCTTGTATGAACATATCCACACTGAGAACAAAGAATAAATGTGCAAAAGGTGTGAGGGCCAATTGCAACTCATCACAGATTGATCCACTCGATCTTCTAGACTTTATTGTTTTCATGTACTTACGTTTTGCTCGAAAATATAAACACCACCAACACAGGCTGGATCAAATAGCTTTGTACTTGTTTCCCTTAAGGAAAATCTCATATTCGAGTCTTATGAATGGAGAAAATATATGATAGGAGAGCTCTACCCCTTATTGGGCCAATAATAGATCGACTTTAGTGAAATGGAAGATCTAAAACCAAAAAACAAAAAACAAAGAAAATATGAACATCACTATCAACCAAAAACAAATACAAGCAACCAATATGAAGTAAAACCAACCAATAAAAAATAAACAAACCAACCAATAAAAAATAAACAATACTATCTACCAATAATAAATACAAGGAATCAGTATGGAGTAATACCAACTAATAAAAAAGTTAAAAAGCTGTTATTAACACCCTATAATGAGTAATATATACTACTAAGAAGTGTAAAGTCAATTTACAATGACAAATAATGGTTAACTATACAAAATATATCTACCACTCTTAATGATGCATAGACCATTAAATATCTTATTGATCCACCACCATTTATCGTGCAATATTTAATCATAATGCTAATTAGTAAAATCAATTTACTATAATAATAAGCAAGTAAAGTATAATATCACTCGGTACTTTGCCATTAAATCTCAAAAGTAAGGTCTAATATATTGTCATGCAATAAATTTGAACATCATCAAGTTAGAATGTGATGATATTTTTAAAAAATAATGTTTTACTTTCTTTTTTTATCAAAATGTTTCACTATTTGAATATACATATAGTACATCACAAAGTACTAAAAATTACACTTTGATGAAAATTATGGTGAAGTATTTATATATGGTAACCATTTATATCAAAGGGCTAGATTCAACATATTCAAAGGGAGAGTCATCTGAACAGACAACTCTCAATGAAAATTTGTACTTTTTGCATATGCTTAAAATGGCTTGTTTACAAAGACTGGCTACACTGGCTTATTAATGACGTGATTTGACCTTGCTACTTTAGCACGTGTCCACTGATTATGGCATGCTTGAATATCCTAGTTCTCATCTGCACTTTTTAATTTAACTAACGGTCAATTGAAATGTAATGCTGGAACTATAACTATATATACATATATATATACACACACATACACACACATATATATATATATATATATATATATATATATATATATATATATATATATATATGCGCGCGTGCACACACACACACACACAATACTGATAATAGTAGTAGTAGTAATAGTAGTAGTAGTGGTAGTAATAATGATGATGATGATGATGATGATGATGGTAATAATAATAATTAAAAACATTTCTAGTGAAGGATTGTATTTTACAACTAATAAGTCGAATATTAGAATTCTTTATTAGCCTTGCATACATTCATTAATTCTAAATTTTAATAGAGATTTTTATTGATTACTTATGTGAATTGATCTAGATTAAAGTATCATATACATCTAAAGGGTAGCAATGGATTGATTTTGGGTAGGGTGAACAATCATTTATGTCCATTATCCACTTCATCCAATCCATCTATTATCCGTTAAAATTCAGTCTAATCTATCCATTCATCATCCTAGGTGTAAACAGATGAATCGGGTTTTAAACAGTTATAAAAGCTTGTGTGTAATACATTAGCAAATTTATAAGGAAAAGAACCTTCTACTACAAAATATATAGAAATACAATAAATATTGAGCATATACTGTAGAAATATAGTGTCTAAAGTTAGTTAGAGAGCCAGTTAGTATATCGCCAGCTATTATAATCTCTCTCTCTCTCTCTCTCTCTCTCTAGCTCTCTTTAGCTGTAACTCTCTCCATCTCTCCTTTGTGCTGTCTCTCTGCAGTTGTATAAGTATAAAAGATCCTTGTATGAACATGTACACACTGAGATTAAAGAATAAATATGAGAGAGGTGTGAGGGCTCATTACAGCTTATCACAGATTCATCTAGTCTTCTTGATTTTACTATTTTCATTGCATCAAAGCAGGAGATTCACAATAGAACTACTACCTAAAATCAATCTGAATCAACTCTATCACTTTCTTCAATCTCAATTTGTTGATTTGCATCATCAGTGGATCTAGCTTTCATAATCTAACACATTGAATTTGCTCTTCATTGATTGATTGAATTGTATCTTCAATATATCAAGCTTAACAATCTTGATTCAAAATTGATCAAAATCCTTATTCAAATTGACCATGAATGTCTGCTGAATGAAATCTAGGGAACCTAGGGTTAAGTGATCTACAGAATCCACTACTTCTGCATCCCTCAGAAGGTCCTGGATCATTTTCAATCCAAGAGAAACTTACTTGTGCAAAGAACTACAAATCTTGACAAAAGAAATATGGAGATCGCTCTTGCAACCAAAAGGAAGCTTTCGTTTGTTCAAGGTACTATGACTAGACCTAATGATTATCCAACTAGGGCTGAAATGTGTAATTGCATGGATTCAAAACTGTGTTTCTGATTCAAATTGGAAAGTCTATTCTACTTCTTGATTCTGCTCGGGAGATATGGCTTTAATTAGAGCAAAGATTCTCTCTGAGCAATGGATCCAGAAAATATAGGATCAGCAAAGAAATCTATGAAGCCAGACAAAATCATGGTTCTGTCAGTGAATATTAAACAAAACTGATGAGAAGTCTTTGGAAGGAGTAAGAGGACATGAATCAATGACCCGAAATCCACACCATGACTGAAGAAATCAAAAGTTTCTTACAAGCATTGACCAAAAAGAGAGAAGAACAAAGATTATTTTAATTTTTGAACAGTTTGGATGATAAAATTGGACCTCAAAGAAGCTAATTGCTTCTCATGACTCCACTACGAAGTTTTCAGCCTGCTTGTTCATTGATTCAATAAGAAGAGAGTCAGAGGGAGCTCTTGGACTGCAGCCAACATGAAGTTAAACCTGCTACATTGTACAACAGAATAGAAAGTGTAAAAGTAGTGTGCACTCAATGTGGAGTTAACAGGCACTCTAAGGAAAAGTGTTATCTGTTATCCTTCTTGGCATCCTAAGGGAAAGAAGTTTCTACGAAAGAAAGTTAACAAAAATCAACCTTACAAAGAAAGCTAACTGCTAATGTTGAAACTAGGCAGTCGTCTAAGGTTGCACTATCTACCTCACAAAAGGAAATTAAATAGTTACAATAGCTATTAAGGATGATGCCTAGAAGCAGATCAGCCAGCAATAAAACTGAAGATAACCTAGATACCAACTTTACAGGTATGATTCTATGGACTGATGTTGGAATTAATAGAATAGAGTAGATCCTAAACTCGGGAGCAAATGATCACATGACTTGCTTGTTTGATCATCTATTTGATTCTAAAACTCTTAAGGAGAAGTAAAAAACCACTCTACTAAATGGCCATACTTCTAAAATCTCTTTCATTAGAAAGGTCAAACTATTAAATGACTTAATCTTACAAGATGTACTGCATGTTCCAGTATTCAAGTACAATTTGCTATCTATTCCTAAGCTGACAAAAGATAGCAATTGCATTGTTATTTTTTCATCCCAAATTCTATGTATTACAAGATTATGTCAAAATTTTGGGGATTGAAAGAGAATACAGGGGATTGTACCTTCTAAAGGATAAGCCTTTCGATGTCCATGTTAAATTTTTCATATAAATTGGGCCATTAACAAAAAATCATGCATATAAGCTCAAATGAGGTTCCAACCAAAACCCAATTGACAATAATTGAAGTAACTCATAAGCTTATGTACATGCTCAAGCCCTTTAGTTTTATCAAATGTGGGATATCACCCCCTTTCGTATTCTTTCATTTTTATAAATATGATACAATACCCACTTTCATACTCCAACATACCTCTCACGTGTGGGCCACTGGAAAGTCCTAACACGTGCACACAATTTTAATCAAATGGAAATGATGGCGAATCAAGATCGAGCAATCTACTCTAATGCTATGTTACAAAGTATTGTCGAACAGCTCTAAAAAGAAGACAGTAGCAAGCTATTAGTTGCTTCTTCTGTCAGAAGTGACAAGGATCTTACTACATATAAAATGCGGCATAAAAAACTTGCTCACGCACCCTATCACAAGTGAATGCATGCATCAAGCTTACAAATGAAGAAGTCTGAAGGAAATAAAGTATGTGTGACATGCCCTATAGCAAAATTCACCAGACTACCCTATCAAGTCAGCACAAGTAGAAGCAAAACTACATGCAAAATGATTCAAACAGACACATGGGGTCTATATAGACTACCCACCTTTAAAGACTATTGATATTTTTTTAACCTTAGTAGATAATTGTACCTAGGCTACTTTGGTGTACTTGCTCAAATAGAAATCTTAGGCTTTGTTCAAATTGAAATGGTTTATGAGTTTTGTATCTACACAATTTTCTACTCAAGTCCAAATAACCAGCTCTGACATTGCTCTTGAATTTCTTAGTGAGCCTTGTAAGAAATTCTTTAGTGATCATAGGTTGTTGCATCAAATCTCTTGTGTGGGAAGACCACTGCAAAATGATTGTGTTGAAAGAAAGCACAGACACATCTTAGAAATGGCTAGAGCATTGAGGTTTGAAGCCAATTTACCCCTCAAATTTGAAGAGATTGTTTCCTAGCTACTGTTTATATTATAATAAATTGCCAACTCATTTGCTGAACAGCTAGACACCTTATAAAGCACTCTTTAGGAAAGCACCAAGCTATGAACATATCAAAACTTTTGGTTGTCTATGCTTTGCAGCCACTTAGCATAGGGAGCATGATAAATTTAAGCCAAGAGGCATACCCTATGTTTTCATAGGCTACTCAACAACACAAAAGGGTACAAACTATTCGATTTAACAACAAATAAAGTGATGGTGTCTAGGAATGTAAAGTTTTAGAAACATATATTTCCTTTACAAAAGAACAGCAGTCAACCATATATGCAGTCGACACCCATAAACATGACTCTAAACCTCAGCCTTGATGAGTTGCTTCATACTCCAGATGCATTACACTTTAGACACATCATATAATTTTTCTTCTCCTCAGAAGAATACAGAATCAGAACCTGAACCTGAAACTATTACTTTGGGTCAGAATCCAATCTAAGGTTAGTCCTTTGAGACACTAACACCACAGGTAGAGGTTAGAAGATCCACTAGAACTATGCAGAAACCCAAGTGGATGCATGATTACGCTACTGCAATAGTAAAGTTTCTACCCAGCAGCTAATTATGTTAATTACACCCATCTTAATCCCACTTATCAAGCCTTCATGTCAGCTTTGGACAAACAATAGGACCTTGACAACTTTTAAGAAGCAATACAGCAACAACACTAGTGTAATGCCATGAATACAGATTTGCAAGCTCTTGAAAGAAATAGTACATGGAGTCTTGCTAAACTACTAAAAGGAAAAAGAGCTAGAGGTTGCAAATGGCTCTATAAAACAAAATACGAATCTGATGGTAGCATAGAAAGATACAAGGCAAGACTTATCATCTAAGGGTGTAGATAGCAAGGGGCATAAACTATATGGAAACATTTGCACTAGTGGCAAAATGACCATTGTGAGGTCTATTCTACCTATAGCAACCATAAAGAAATGGCATTTTTTCAAGTGGATATGACAAATGTATTTATACGTGGTGATTCACAAGAAGAAGTATATATGAAACTTCCACAAGGCTACAGAGGACAAAGGCAGAAAATTTTGTGTGCTACAAACACTGCCTTGCCTACACATTCATTGCCCAATAATACAGTGTTTAAGTTCAACAAATCACTCTCTGGACTTAAACAAGCCCCTAGATAATGTTCTTCAAATTATCCTCCAGCCTCTCACCATTTGGTTTTTAACAGTCTAAGGCAAACTATAGTCTGTTCACCAAACAGACAAACGCAAGATATACTGCAGTCCTGGTGTATGTAGATAATATTTTCATTACTGCAGGCAACAAATGGTTTCAAATGAAGGATCTTGAAGAGTTAAGGTACTTCTTAGGCCTTGAAATTACAAGGTCCAGACACGGTATATTCATTTCTCAAAGGAAATATGTCATGAATCTCTTAAAAGAAATAGGTATGCTCACATCAGAACTTGTTTATTTGTCAATGGATCTGAATGCTTCCTTAACTCAAGAGGGGACACTCTTAGAAGAACCTCACAAATATAGAAGACTTATGGGAAATTTGATATATTTGACAGTAACTAGACCAGATGTCAACTACACAATCCATAATCTCATCTAACACATATAGGCTCCCACTCAAGACTATTATAGTGCTGCACTTACCTCACCTCAAGCAAGCACTTGGCCAAGGCATCTTGCTATCTACAACGTCAACGGCTACTTTGATAGCCTATTGTGATAGTGATTGGGGAAAGTGCTCAGATTCGAGGAAATCAGGCACTGGATTTTGCATTCTTCTTGGAGACTCATAATTTCATGCAAATCTAAGAAACAATATGCAGTTGCTCGCCCTACAACAGAAGCCAAATATTGAGGAATAGCCACCCCTGCTTGTGAAGTAACCTGGCTTCTTTCCCTATTCAACGATCTTGGTCATCCTAATCTAGTTCCATCTTTGCTCAAATGTAACAACCAAGGAGCCCTCTACATTGCAACCAATCCAATCTTCCATGAAAGGACGAAACATATCGAGTTGGATTGTCATTTTATAAGGGATAAAATGAAAGCTTGTATCATTCATCCTGCTTACGTTCTACCAAGGCTCAGCTTGCAAACATTTTCACTAAAGTGGTGTCTGTTTCACAACACAGTCTTCTTCTCTCCAAGTTGGGGCTCCTTAATATCTTTTCACCTCCCAACTTGAGGGGGAGTGTAGAAATACAGTAGCTAAAGTTAGTTAGAGAGTTAGTTAGCATATAACCAGCTGTCATATTTTGTTTCTCTCTCTCGCGCTCTTGAGATCTCTTTAGCTGTGACTCTTGCCATCTCTCCTTCGCCCTATTTCTCTATAGTTGTATTTGTATAAAAGATCCTTGTATGAACATATACACACTGAGAACAAAGAACAAATGTGAGAAAGGTGTGAGGGCTGGTTGCAACTCATGACAGATTGATCCACTCGATCTTCTAGACTTTATTGTTTTCATGTACTTACTTTTTGCTCGAAAATATGATTACCACCAACACAGGTTGGATCAAATAATTTAGTACTTGTTCCCCTTATGGAATAGCGTAGGTTCGAGTCTTATGAATGGAGAAAATACATGATGGGAGAGGTCTAGCCCTTGTTGGGTCAATAATAGATCGACTCCAGTGAAATGGAGGATCCAAAACAAAAACAAAAAAAGCAAAGAAAATATGATCACCATTATCATCCAATAACAAATACAAGCAATCAATATGAAGCACAACCAACCGATAAAAAATAAACAATACTATCTACCAATAATAAATACAAGGAATCAGTGTGGAGTAACACCAACTAATAAGAAAGTTAAAGAGCTGTAATTGATACCCTATAACGTGTAATATATACTACTGAGTAATGTAAAGTCAATTTCTAATGACAAATAATGGCTAACTATATAAAACATATCTACCACTCTTAATGATAAATAGACCATTTAAATATTTTATTGGTCCACCAGCATATATCGTACAATATTTAATCATAAGAATCAATTTACTGCAATAATAAGCAAGTAACGTATAATGTTACTCGGTAGATTGCCATTAAATCTCAAAAGTAAAGTCTAATATATTGTCATGCAATACATGTGAAAATCATCAAGTTAAAATGTCATAATATTTTATAAAATCATGTTTCACTTTCTTTTTTAATCTAAATTTTTTATTATTTGAATATTCATATCGTATATAACTAAGTACTAAAAATTACACTTTGATGAAAATTATGGTAAAGTATTTATATATGGTAACCTTTTATATTAAGGGGCTAGATTCAACATATTCAAAGGGAGAGTCATCCGATCGGACAACTCTCAATGAAAATGTGTACTTTTTGCATATGCTTAAAATGGCTTGTTTAGAAAGATTGATTTTAATTACCTTTAGACTTACACAGGCTTATTGATGACGTGATTTGACCTTGCTACTTTAGCCTGTGTTCACTGATTATAGCATGGTTGAATAACCTGATTCTGATCTGCATTTTTTAATTTAACTAATGGTCAATTGAAATGTAATGCCGGAACTATATATATATATATATATATATATATATAATTATAATATATTATATATATATATTATTAATATATATATATATATATATATATATACACACACACACATAATGCTGACAATGTAATAGTAATAGTTATATAATATATATATATTATATATATATATATATATATCTTATATATATATAATATATATATATATATATATATATATATATATATATATATATATATGTACATATATATATATGTACATATATATATATATATACACACACACACACATAATGCTGACAATGGTAATAGTAATAGAAGTAGTGTTGTGATTTTTCTGCAAGTATACGGCTATCGTTGTAGGAATTACGGATATTGTCCTTAGGGATGATATATGAAATCAGATTGCAAAATAGACTAAATTACCGTTTAATAAAAGCTAAGTCAAGATCGTCAAACAAACTTCTTACTTTGACTAATACTTAACAGGATGAAGCTTTGAGATTGAAAAAAGTAGAATAAAAATTCAAAAAAATTCAAAATTTTTTTTTAAAAATTCAAAAATATTTTTGTTTTGTTTTTGGGGAAGTTTCGTACTTTTTTGATCAGCTTAAATCTCTTGTACTTTGACTATTAGCTTGTATGTAAGCGTGATGTGTATGATAGGTCCCCATCCTCAGTATGTCAGTCTAAGCACTAATTCTAACCCCAATTGTTTATTATCGATATGTAATCCAATCCTTATTTATATCACCATTGTTATCCTAAGGCCTTAGTCTTCCATGATTGGCTCTCCTACTTGTCTTTAACACGATTACTTTGGTTTTTGCCCCAAAAAAAAAGAGAAAAGAAGGAAAAAAAGGAAATTTGGGATGACAAGTATGCCTTTGAGACATGCGCTACTGGGTGTTACCCTTTGAGACATGTGCTACTAGGTAGGGGTGCAAAAAAACCAAAACCGAAAACCGAACAGAAAAATCAAAAAAACCGAACTGAAAAACCTGTTAACCGAACAAACTTTTCAAAAAAGTCGGCTCGGTTAATCGAACCAAAAATTTTTACGATTTTCCATTCGGTTACGGCTCAGAGTATTTGAAAATTCGTTTAACCGGTGGTTAATCGAACCGAGAATAATTTTATTTTTTTAAAAATTATGCATAAAAAATAAAAAATTTCGGTAAGAAAGTACACTTTTTTATTATTTGTAAATGGTAATCAAAGTTTAATTTTTATAAAAAGACTTTAAACATAAAAGAATGACAAACTTAGGTAAGAAAGTATAAGTTTTTTATTATTTGTAAATGGTCAACCAGCAACCGAACCGAAAAATCAGTTAACCGAATCGAAAAACTGGTTAACTGAAATTTTCGGTTCGGTTACGGTTCGGGTTTTGAACGAACCGAAATTTTCAATTAATCGAAAAACGATTAACCGAAATTTTCGGTTCAGTTACAGTTCGGAATTTTTTTTAAACCGAAAAACCAGTTAATCGATTTTCAGTTAACCGATTTTACACACCCCTACTACTGGGTGATACCCTTTGAGGCAATACTCTACTTGGAAAACTTGCTTTCTATGTTAATAAGTTAATAATGAAGTTTGTATCAGTCAAGTGGGATTGAGTTTGATTTTGATAAACCTAAGCACTAGGATGATAATGTACTTGCACACGAGCACGGGGATGGATTCAAAGTTTTAATGTACAGTGGGGTTAAAAGTTAGTGCTTTGATGTCATCCATGGGGTAGAGAGCCTTGATAAGTACATTCTGTTCATATATAGGCCAATATCTTTGCTACATGGGTGATTTGGTTGATTAGAATGTGCATAGGCTTCTCTCTTGTATATTTATGTTTGTAAATCCCAGCTGTTTTTCTGTTTCTATCTCTCTTTTTTTTTTTCATTTTTTTCATAGATTTTGCGGTACATCTTTTGCAAACCCTCATGAGACCATCCTCGTCTACTAGGGGTGACCAAAGGGTTTAAAGGACTTGTTGCGCGTGCTAAGTGCAATCGTGAATCCTACGAAAGTGAGTTAGGATTCTACTTTCTTTTTCTAGGATTTGTAGTTTAATTTTAGTCAAGGACGAACAAAAGTTAGGTGTGGGAGTATTTATTCAACCATAAATTGTGATATTTTCTACCCTTTTATTATCTAATATTTGTTGGGAATAAATTATTAAATTAGAATTTTAATATGCTTTTATTTATTTTATAGGGACTAGAAATTTTGGAAAAAATGAATAAAATTCTCAAAGATTGGACCAAGAGAAGACAGCCCAAAAAGAAGAAGACAGAACGAGAAAAGAACAGGCCCAACATTCCAGCTCGCAAGCCCGGCCCAGTGCTCTCTCTCTTTTGCCTTTCTTCTTTATTTCCTTTGGACCGGCCCAACCGCCCCTTCTCTTCTTTTTCCCTTTCTTTCTCTGTTATGGGTTGGGCTCATCATTTTTTCATTTTCTTTCTTTCCCAAGGCCCAGAATGAAGCCCACCAACCTCTCCCTTCACTTAATCTGACCATGTGTGAGGCACATGCCAGTAGCCTCCCCTCCCCCGTCCTTTCTTCTTCTTCCTCCTTCTGCGTTACTCAGCCAGCTCCCACACTTGAGAAACAGAGTCATGAAACAGGGGAGGTGTTCGTTCCCCTCCCCCTCCTTTAACCCTTCATCTTCCTCCATCATCAATAGCCATGGTGTTTTTCTCTCTCCTCCATCATTCATCGCATTAATACTACCTAACGATTTCTTTTCAGTATCATCATCAATTTAGAGGTTTCAAGCATTCAAGGGGCAATTATTTTGGGGGCAATGAACCGGTTCTTTAAGGGGCTTTAATGGAGGTAGAAAGCAGAGTATTGGCGGGTCTTGATAATGGGTCAAAGGCTGAGATCGAAGAGTGGAGCAGATTAGTGTAACATATTAGTGTTGAGAGTTCTTGTCAATATCTTCATCACTTTTGATTCATAGATTTGTTCTTTTTTCTTTTCAATTAGTTCTATTTTAGGTCATCGATTTCATTTTCGTTAATTTCAGTGTCTTCATCTTCAGTTATCGCTAATTCATTTTTGCTTTCTAGATTTCAGACCCTGTTCTTGACTTCTTAAGTTGGTGAACTAGGTTTGGGTGTGTCGAATTCAAGTGGGTTATACTTCAACTGTGATAATTCCGAACTAGTGGTGTGGTTCAATGATGCTTAGCTCAATTTTTAGTTGAACTTGATTTCATTTTGGGTGTGTTAAATTAGCTCAATTTTCACGTTAATCCTCAACATGGTGTTCTGCATTTGGGTTGATTAGTAATTGCACTCTGGTTAAGTTGTATTGGTGCTTAGTGCTGATTTCAAAAGGTCGAGAACTAATTTAACACACCCAAAATGAAATCAAGTTCAACTAAATCAGCACTAATACAACTTAACCAAAGTGCAATTACTAATTAACCCAAATACATAACACCATGTTGAGGATTAACTTGAAAATTGAGCTAATTTGACACACCCAAAATGAAATCAAGTTCAACTAAAAATTAAGCTACACATCATTGAACCACACCACTATTTTGGAATTGTCACAGTTGAAGTACAACCCACGTGAATTCAACACACCCAAACCAAATTCAATAACCTAAGAACTTACGAACAGGGTCTGAAATATGGAAAGCAAAAATGAAATTAGCGACAACTAAAGATGAAGGCACTGAAATTAATGAAAATGAAATCGACGACCTAAAACAGAACCAATTGAAAAGAAAAAAAGACCAAATCTATGAACCGAAAACGATGAAGATATTGACAAGAACTCTCAACACTCATCTGCTACACAAATCTGCTCCACTCTTCGATCTCAGGCTTCCACCCATTATCAAGACCCGCCGATGATTAAAGCCCCTTGAAGAACGGGTTCGTTGCCCCCAAAATAATTGCCCCTTGAATGCTTGAAAACACTAAATTGATGATGACACTGAAAGGAAGCGGTTAGGCAGTATTAGTGCGATGAATGATGGAGGAGAGAGAAAAACGCCATAGTCGTTGATGATGGAGGAAGATGAAGGGTTGAAGGAGGGGGAGGGGAATGAACGCCTCCCCTGTTTCGTGACTCTGTTTCTCAAGTGTCGGAGTCGGCTGAGTAACGCAGAAGGAGGAAGAAGAAGAAAGGACGGGAGAAGGGAGGCTGCTGGCATGTGCCTCACACATGGTCAGATTAAGTGAAGGCAGAGGTTGGCAGGCTTTAGTCTAGGCCTCACGAAGAAGAAAATAAAAAAATAATGAGCCCAGCCCACTACAGAGAAAGATAGGGAAAAAGAAGAGAAGGGACAGTTGGGCCGGTCCAAAGGAAAGAAAGAAGAAAGAGAAAAGAGGGAAAGCACTGGGCCGGGCTTGCAAGCTAGAATGCTGGGCCGGTTCTTTTCTCGTTCTGTCTTCTTCTTTTTGGGCTGTCTTCTCTTGGTCCAATCTTTGATAATTTTATTCATTTTTTCCAAATTTTCTAATCCCTACAAAATAAATAAAAATATATTAAAATTCTAATTTAATAATTTATTCCAAGCAAATATTAGATAATAAAAGGATATAAAATATAATAATTTATGGTTGAACAAATACCCTCACACTTAAGTTTTGCTCGTCCTCGAGTAAAATAAAACTAAAAATCCTAGAAAAAGAATGTAAAATCTTAACTCACTTTTGTGCAAATCACGATTGCACTTAGCACATGCAACAAGCCCTTTAAAGCCCTAGGTCGCCCCTAGTGGACGAGGAAGCTTTCGTGAGAATTTTTAGAAGATGTATCCATAATTTCTATAAAGAAAATGAAAAAGGAAAGAGGAGGCAGAAACAGAAAAATAACTGGGTTTACAAACATAAATATACAAGGGAGAAGCCTATGCGCATTCTAACTAACCAAATCACTCATCTAGCAAAGATATAGGCTTGCATATAGACAGAATGTACTAATCAAAGGTCTCTACCCCATGAATGACATCAAAGCACTAACTTTTCACGCCATTGTATATCGAAACTTTGAATCCATCCCAATGCTCGTGTGCAAGTGCATCATCATCCTAGGGCTTAGATTTATCAAATCAAACTCAATCCCACTTGACTGATACAAACTTCATTATTGACTTATTAATATAGGAAGCAAGCTTTCCCAGTAGCAGTATTGCCTCAAAGAGTAACACCCAGTAGCACATGCCTCAAAGGGTAACGCCCAGTAGTGCATGCCTCAAAGGGATACTTGTCATTCCAAATTTTTTTCCCTTCTTTTCTCCTTTTTTTTGGGAATACAAACAAAATCCAAATTAATTGTGTTAAAGACAAGTGGGAGAGCCAATCATAGAAGACTAAGGCCTCAGGGTAACGATGATGGTACAAATAAGAATTGGATTACACATCGATAATGAATAATTGGGATTAGAATTAGAGTTTAGAATGACACACTGAGCATGGAGACCTATCATGCACATTATGCTCACATACAAGCTAATAGTTAAAGGGCAGGGGATTTAAGCTTATCAGAAAAGTACGAAGCTTCCCCAAAAACAAAACAAAAATATTTTTGAATTTTTTTTTAAAAAATTTCGAAATTTTTTCAATTTTTATTCTGTTTTTTTTTTCAATCTTAATTTTTTCAAAACTTTTTTAATTTTTTAAACGTGGTTTCCCCACCCCCACACCTAAATCTCATAATATCCTCATTGAGAGTGGAAAGAAACCGAAAACACAAAATAAAAACTAAAGAAACACAAATATACAAAATGAAAAAGAAAAGTCAAAGCTGAAGACAAAGACAAGACTCTAAAATTCAAAAGAAAACAAAAAATAAAATAAAGCCACACAAATATATACAAAGGAAAACAAATTGAAAAAGAGAAGAAAAGTAGGAGCTATTATACCTGGTCAGGTGCAGAAGTACACCTAAGCTATGGCCTCTAAAAATTTGTGCAAATAGAGGTCTATGGAGCATCAGCCACTCCATATCAAGCTGAAAAGTGCTACTTAAATCAAAACTTGTTAAAGCACAAAGTAGCTTATCGAACATAGAAGACCAATTCTCAACAATATAGAAATGGTAAAAAGTAAAGAGTTGGATACAAAAAAAGTACATCCACCATGGCAATAAAGCACAGGTAAGGGCCTGCTTCAACTTGTCAAATAATTGGGCACAATTATAAAAAAGGAAGACATATGTAAAATCAGCCAGTGAATGGGTCATTGGCCTAAAAATTATATCATCATGAAGGATTGATCTAGGCAAAACATTGGGTCCTGAATCCACATGTCTTGTAATCTTAGGAAGCTTAGGAGTCTGGACTAAATAGAATTCTCAGTGACAATGGTCTCAGACTTGACAAGTTCAGACTTGTGAGATTGAAAGAGGAGGTTAGGTTTGATGAGGTTAAAAGAGAATGACTCATATTCAACACGAAAACCATCGTCAGAACTTCCATGGATATCAAACTCACAAGAAAAAGATTCATACTCTACATAATGAATATTATCATCTAATTTAAATAGGAGGTTAGGAATGACGGGATCAAAAGAGAATGATTCATATTCAACATGAAAATCCACATCAAGACCTTCAGTAACATCAAACCCACATGAAAAAGATTCATATTCTATAGAAAGAATATCATCATTAAATTTCAATGTGGTGAGCTCAACGTCCTCCTCACATGACTCATGTGAACAAAAATCTGACTCATCTAAATCATGATGCTCATTAGTTGTTACGCTCATATCTAACTCACAATTTCTCACAGGCTCTTCACCCAGCTGAAACTCACAAAAGTCATTCAAAGTGGTGGGTGGATCGGAGGAAACTAGGACATCCTCAATGACATCCTTATGTGAGCTAATGTAGGGTTAAAGGTCTTGTGATAGAGACATAGGGAGGTCACTCTCTTGCTCTAGACTAGGTAAAGGCATGTCATTATTCAAATCAGGCCTCGAGAGATAAGAGGGATCAAAATCATCATAACGTATAACTTCAGGTTTAGGAGTTCCTAAACTAGAGTCAGACTCATTATAATTCTCCCTACTACAATTAAAATAGTGAGAATATTCAGCAATTCTCTCTTTTATAGTCTCTGCCATTTTATCAGTCAATTCATTAATCTTCTTTTCAACACTTGCACATGTAGCATCATCATAAGCACGATATGGACAATTATAAGTATCATGATTAGAAGACTCGCAATAATCACACAACACAGGAGGCACAAAAGAGTTCATAAAATAGTCTTGATGGGAAGGATTAGCATGAAAAACAAACTTACCATGAGTTAGGTATCTAGAATTCTCGTCAGCCTGTTCAAATGCATAGGTATCCCAAGCTAGTTTTTCAGAGAAATCCCAAACTTCATCTTGAATTTTAGATAATAATCCTAATAAACCTCCAGGGCATATAGACTCGACATAACCTTTGTATTTAGCATTAAGACCCACAATAATGACCTCATAAATTTTTCATTTTTGATAATTCTGATTCAATTGAGCATGATAATCATTAATTCTTAACAAATATCTCCAGAAAGTTCATGCTCGAATTGTGGGAAATTGAAAACTGGCATTCTTGATTTTTTTTGATTTTAAGAATTTTTCAATTTTTTTGGATTTTTGATTTTTGATATTTTTTAAGTCTTTTTTAAGGAAAGAAAATGCATCTAGGACACTATTTACAAACTAATGACTAAAATAAAAAGAAGAGACTCCAATAATCGAGTAAACAAAACAAAATAAACTAATAAAAATAAAACTATATTACAAAAAGAAAAGAAAAACACAAAAGACTCAATCAAGAATTGTCCTAACACTAAAAGCTAAAGAGGAGCACAAAGACAAAGCTTGTACACCATTTTTTTTTTTGTGATCTTATTTTTGGGATTTTTGATTTTTCTATTTTTTTTCATTTCTTTTAAACCAACCTAAAAACAATATACAAGCAAAAAATGACCAAATATAAAACAAAAACACAAACATCAATAAACTAAAAGAAAATTAGAAAATAAACTAAACCTAAACCACTACAAGAAAAATGCCAAATAAAGACGGAATAAGCGACGAAATATGATTATTCAGCGATGGAAATTTAAGATCAGCGACGGATTTGGTGACGGAATGAGGCTGTCGGATTTTCGCTCGTCGCTGAGCAGCCGGCGACGGAATTTTGAAATTCCATCGCCTTGGGCGACGGATTATGCGACAGAAATTGCGACATACTTTTTTGGTGGGGAAAAGTGGCGGGGCAGGGGGCGACGGAATTGATTATCCGTCGCCATCAGCGACGGAATCAGAGACGGAATTTCCGTCGCTGATGGCGACGGATTATTAATTCCCTCGCCACCCCCGCCCAAAAAAAAATTTTTTTTCCTTATCCGTCGCCTTTCCGTCGCTGGGTTCCTCTTTTTTTTAAAATAAAATCGCTTGTTTTTTATCAAATCCGTACATACAAATCATTCCCTGTAAGAAATTTACAAGATCTTCGCACTCAATCAACATCCAATGGCTTCGAATAGGGCTTCATTCGAAGCGTTCTCAACAATTTCAAGCCACACAAAGATGGAATTCCACATCCAACACAACACGTCACATCCAACCAAGGGTTTTCAATTCACAACCCACAAGTTCCAAACAAACTCTCTACATATCACACACTACATGTTCCAAACAAAGTCTGTGTATATCACAAACTACAAATCCAAGCAAAATAACCAGAAGTTACCAGTAATTGAGAATGAAGTTATATATATGTTTGCAGAAGAGGGTGAAGTAAGCGTCAAATGGGAGGGGAGTTAAATAAGCACCAGGGGGAGGGGAGTGAAATTAGCAGAAAGGGGAGGGGAAGCAAGCAGCAAGAGATATGATGTACTTCGTGAAGATAAGCAGAAGAGCCACCTGTGAAGGAAAACTGCAACCAACTCAATCACCAAGGTCTTCCTCTTCCTCTTCGCCTTCCTCTTCCTCTTCCTCTGCCTCACCATCTTCCTCATTATGTTGCGAGGGATGAGTAAATGGTGGCTGAGATCCCGAGCCAGACGCCTGTTGCATTTGAAAGAAAGCTTGGAGGCGCTGATCGATGCTCATCATTTGTTGGCTCAGTTGTTAGTTGCTTTGTGTGAGCAATCTGTTGGATTCCTCCAGTTGCTTACATTTCTCCATAACCAATCGATAGCTTTCAACTTGTGACAATAGCTCACCCCCCAAGTTGGTTACTAGACCCCTTAAGTCATTGAGCTCCTGTTGCGATGGCGTAGAACCGAAACCTGCTGACAGGCATTTAAGTAAATTACTATATTAGCTTTGCCATTAAGTAAATTCAATGTATAACCATGGTTGTTGGAAGTTTAATATGAAAACAATACCGGATCTTTGAGGGGGACTGAAGTAACCGGATTCCCTCATGTTGACAGCCTCGTCACCAATGCTGTAAATACGACCCTTCTTGTTCTTGAACGTTTTCACCCACAACTCATTTGGGTTGGGAAATGGCTGGTTTAGATCTTGAGAAGAGTCATCCCCGGTCCCTTGAGAGTTTATAATATTTTGGAAATCACGTTCAAAGGTTTCCTATAATACCGTAACATACACATGAAATCATGCATAGTACAATAACTTCAAATAAAGTATACGAATTCATGTTGAACTACCAATGAAGATTGAGAATAGCTAATTGCTTACATATGTTTGTTGTGATTTCTTGTCAACCCAAGGGGCATCATCTTTGCCCTGGAGTTTATGAGTTCGACTGAATAATTCAATAATGGTGGGCTCCGTCCCAAGTTGTTCTCTCTATGTACGTGCTAGAAAGAATGATGTCAAGCACAACACAAAATACAGTATTGAACTTAAACGAATACATAACAAACATTAATTCATTTACCAGACGCCGCCTATGCTCATGCATAGGGATCGAGCCACAAGTGTGGAGAGAGGGACCACCACTTTCTGGAGTCCTCAGTCGGTTCTTCTGGGCTGTCTCACTCAATTTCTTGTAATGTTCATTCGCCCAGTGCTGCTGGAGTCCCTACCATTGAGCATCACCGAGCCAGATAGGCTTCTTGTTACGCTTTCTTGCTTTGCCAAAGAAGTCTCTCAAGCATGCATTGCCTTGGTTTTCAAAATTCCTTCTTATACGGTCCTCATGGACCGGATCCCAAGCAAACCACTTCTGTAATTATGAAAACAAATAACACATCAAATAATTCAATAGTAATTTATCACATATTTCTGAAACTGTTAATACGAAGTCACTGTAGTTACCTTGAACTCTCCGAACCACAAATCTCGTACTGGTTTGGGCACTTTGCTCCAAGTAGGCCAAGCTCCGTCAAATTTGCTTTGAAATATGAGCAAAATCTTACTAACAGCACCATCATTGGGAAGAAACCTAATTGATCATTATGCATAAAATTCATTAGTTGTTATGCAAAATTCATGTAGTACTTCATAACATATAACAAATGAAGACTTACCCGTTACCATCTGGCTCAATCCAAGTATTTGCTCGAGTGCTCCCATGACTAGATTGTGCTTCGCTTTCACCAATTTCAATGTTCTCTTGGGACTGGTTTGTGTTAGGGTGAGTGAGTTGTGTAGTGGGTTGGGAAGTGGGGTGCACAGTGTGAACAACATAGGGGTTTGGAGGAATATTGCAGGTAAATTGGTCGTACATGGTGCTTTGGTTGGGAATGTATTAGGTCTGATGATGGAAAGCCCCAAATGGGGGAGGCAGGGGTTCTGAAATACCTGGTATATAAGCAGCCATTGTCGCTCCCGGCTGAACTGGTGTATGAGGTACCTAGGGGGAAGATGGATCAATATCCATTGCGGTCGGATCAATGGCAGAGCTTCGACGCCCTCGTCCTCTACCTCGAGGGGAGGACTTTGCTCAACGAGAACTTGAATCCATACCTGAAATAGGTGACAACAACGCCAAGTGCAAATATATAATGATTACACATGTAAACCGTTTTCATCATACATCATAATAGGTACATAGGTGACACATATTTTGCAAAGCCCATTCATACAGTATAAGTAAAGTCACAAACAATTGTTTCACATGCAAATTACTCATACACATAAGAATTCGTAAGCACTCAATCATCTGCATCCTCATCGTCATCAATGTCATCGTGATCATCATCAGAGAAATGCAAATTTTCTTCAGCTTCATCTGTTTCATCACCATCATCCCACTCCCCCTCTTCATCATCCTCACCATTCTCTACCTCATCTATCTCGTCATTACCCTGAATGAATGAAAACCCTATTTCATCATTAACCTCTTCCGGTGGTGCACTTTCATCCACTAATGACGCAGGGATGGTGTCATTCGCAGGTTCGACGATAGTCGCCATGTCTGTTTGTTGGTATGCAGTAGGTAGAGTGTACTGCTGATCCACTCTCGCCCTTGGTTTGGTTGGTATGACAACAAGCCAATTGGCCCTATCCCTTGAGCGATCTGCATGTGGCATGAAATATACTTATGATGCGGCATTTGGGAAGATAAATGGGTCGTACTTTCGGTACCTTCTTGTATGGTGGAACTCAATAAGATTTCTTAGTTTATAAGATTGTGTCCCATGATTCAATGTGGGGTCGAACCACTGACAACTGAAGAGCACACATCGTTTAAGTGGTTCGCCTACGTACTTAATTTGGACAATGTCCTCTAGTACACCATAATAATCATTCTCAATATCGCCTTCCCCAGTGCCACAAACACCAACACCACAATTATATGTTCTCTTCCCAACACTATGAGCTTCTGTGTAGAATTTGAATCCATTTACTCTATATGCCGTCCACGTCGACACACACCGTTTTAGCTTCACAGCCAATTGGCTCAGGTAGCAATGTTTGTCGGTCTCGAACAATTGAATATAATGCACCTAAGGTGACATAACATGTGGTTTTAATTAATACAATGCATCTAATTAATTGTTATGCTCAAATTATGAATACATGAGTTTGAATACTTACATTCTTGCGTATAACCACTACGATCAGGCAGTAATCTATTATACATCCACCTACGATGTGAAGGACCATTCATATTCTGCTCAAATAACAATAACCACATAAAGTATTTGATAAGAATTAATTTTAATCAAAATTATAATAAGTACATAAATTAGGCAATTATATATTATGTACGCTTACTTTAAAATTTTCACATGCACCCCAAAAAAAACTTACAACTAGGTGATAAATATACTTACATTCTCACGAACATCACAAAACTAATAATTCATATATAGTTGACCACTTTATTCCACCAACATATTAAATTTAAACTTCAAATAACCAAATCTAAGTGTACATTGCGTTGGGCGAAAACTTCAAACAAATATGAGCTACAACTTTATACAAACATCACATTTGAACAAAATAATAAACCAAAGCATCTTAATCCACCAACATATCAACTTTCAAGTTCACATCACCAAACCTAAACGCTAAATTGCATTGAGCAAAATCTCCAATCAAATTTCGACAACATTATCAATTAAAACATTTCATTCCACCAACATATGAAATTTCAACTTCAAACTACCAAACCTCAATCCCAAATCACATTTACCAAATTCTTGTAACAAATTAGAGTAATAACCTCACACAAATTGCACATTTCAACAACATTATCAATGAAACCATTTCATTCCACCAACCTATCAAACTTTAACTTCAAACTACCAAACTTAAACCCTAAATCGCATTTACCAAATTCTTGAAACGAATTAGAGCAACAACCTCACATAAATAGCACATTTCAACAACATTATCAATTAAACCATTTCATTCCACCAACCTATCAAACTTTAACTTCAAACTACCAAACCTAAACTCTAAATTGCATTTACCCCAATCTTGAAGCAAACTAAAGCAATAACCTCACACAAACACCACATTTTAACATAAATTTGAATTAACTTTGAAACAAATATTTGTACAAATTACAACTAATTTAGTCGAAGAACTCACCTCAAATGTGTTGAAAACAACAGACAACAGGGGCGACGGAGGGTCGGCGGCGGCGGGCGACGGTGGGGGAAGGCCGATGACGGCGGCGAACGGGGTGGCTGGTCGGTGGGTGGCGCTGGCGAAGGTCAGGTGGGTGGCGCTGGCGAAGGCGAAGGCCTCTCTTTCTCTTCCTCTCTATTGCGTGCGTCGAGTGAGTGAACCAGAGAGCTGGTTCACTTAAATTGGGGGGCGACGGAATTTCCGTTGCCCACATAAAAAAAAATTAAATTTTTTTTAATTAAGGCGACGGGCATTCCATCGCCCATAAAAAAATTTAATTTTTTTTATTTAGGCGACGGAATTTCCGCCGCTGACACTGAATTTCGACGGCGGACTTATTTTTCCGTCGCCCAGTTCATTGCATAATCTGACTTTTTTTTGATGTTGTTCTTCCGCCGCCACTTCCATCGTTAAAAAATTCCGTCGCTGTATTCCATCGTTGTTTTCAACTTTTTTAGTAGTAAACAACCCAATTCTACAAATAAAATTAAAACAGAAAATAAAACTCCTAAAATTAGAGCTAAACACATAGAAAATTCCACAAAATCACAAGGAACATGAATGTGTTTTTTTGCAATTTTTTTCTATCCCCGAACTGTGCAGAAAATTGCAAGCAGATTATTAAATCCAAAAATCACAGAAAAATCCATACAGACCCAAAACTTCCAGACACAAACTCTAAAAATTATGCTTCATCTAGGAAAAATATTAGCACAGTAAAAATCACACCAGAAATGCTTCAGAAAATTCAAACAGAATGTGAAATTGATAAAAAATCTTCACTGGTCTGATTTTTTCCATATCAGTTCTGCCTTGTATCTCTTTGCTGCACATAAACCAAATTGATTAGGATAGTTTTTTAGTAACAAATAACCTCTAAAAATTTAAATTAAACTATTCTCAACAAACACCAAAAATTAAAATCAAAATACTAACTTAATTCAAAATCAAAAATGAACTAAACTAAATTACTAAAATTAAATAACGACTTAACTAAAACTAAAAATCACAACTTAAAACGAAAGCGACTCCAATGACTCGAATAATTAAACAACGACTCAACGCAACCCGGTTTCACAATCTATCCCCGGTAATAGCACCAAAAACTTGTTGTGATTTTTCCGCAACTATACGGTTATCGATGTAGGAATTATAGATATCGTTTTTAGGGATAGTATATGAAATTAGATTGCAAAATAGACTAAACTACCGTTCAATAAAAGCCAAGTCAAGATTGTCGAGCAAACTTCTTACTTTGAATAATACCTAACAGGACGAAGCTCATGCCAAGTAACTGATTCCGTTGTTAGGTCAAGAACTAACCTTTCGAAATCAACACTAAGCACTAATACAACTTAACCAAAGTGCAATTACTAATCAACCCAAATGCAGAACACCATGTCGAGGATTAGCCTGAAAATTGAGCCAATTTAACACACCCAAAATGAAATCAAGTTCAACTAAAAATCGAACTAAGCATCATTGAACCACACCACTAGTTCGAAATTATCACAGTTGAAGTACAACCCACTTGAATTCAACACACCCAAACCAATTTCACTAACTTAAGAACTCAAGAACAGGGTCTAAAGTCTGGAAAGCAAAAATGAAATTAGCGACAACTAAAGATGAAGACATTGAAATTAAGGAAAATGAAATCGACGACCTAAAACCGAAGCAATTGAAAAAGAAAAAGAACAAATCTGTGAACCGAAAGCATCGAAGATATTGACAAGAACTCTCAACACTAATCTGCTACACTAATTTGCTCCACTCTTCGATCTCAGGCTTCGACCCATTATCAAGACCCGCCGATGCTCTGCTTTCGACCTCCATCAAAGGCCCTTGAAGAACCAGTTTGTTGCCCCCAAATAATTGCCCCTTGAATGCTTGAAACCACTAAATTGATGATGATACTGAAAGGAAACGCTAGCTAGTATTAATGTGATGAATGATGGAGGAGAGAGAAAAATGCCATGGCCGTTAATGATGTAGGAAGATGAAAGGTTGAAGGAGGGGGAAGGGAACGAACGCCTCCCCTGTTTCATGACTCTGTTTCTCAAGTGTGGGAGTCGGCTAAGTAACGCAGAAGGAGGAAGAAGAAGAAAGGACGAGGGAGGGGAGGCTGTTGGCATGTGCCTTGCACATGGTTAGATTAAGCAAAGGGAGAGGCTGGCGGGCTTCAATCTGGGCCTCGAGAAAGAAAGAAAATAAAAAAATGATGAGCCCAGCCCACGACAGAGAAAGAAAGGGAAAAAGAAGAGAAGGGGTGGTTGGGCCGGTTGAAAAAAAAGAAAGAAGAAAGGGAAAAGAGGGAGAGCGCTGGGCCGCGCTTACGAGTTGGAATGTTGGGCCGATTCTTTTCTCGTTCTGTCTTCTTCTTTTTGGGCTGTCTTCTCTTGGTCCAATCTTTTAGAACTTTATTCATTTTTTTCAAATTTTCTAATCCCTACAATATAAATAAAATTTTAATTTAATAATTTATTCCGAGAAAATATTAGATAATAAAAGGGTAAAAAATATCATAATTTATGGTTGAACAAGAAGAAGAAGAAGTAGTAGTAGTAGTAGTAGTAGTAGTAGTAGTAGTAATAATAATAAAAAACAACCATTGTAGTGAAGGGTTGTATTTTCCAACTAATAAGTTGAATATTGGAATTCTTTTATTAGCCTTACATACATTTATTAATTCTAAATTTTAATGGAGATTTTTATTGATTACTTATGTAAATTGATCTAGATTAAAGTATCATATACATCTGAGGGGTAGCAATGGATCAAGTTTGGATAGGGTGAACCATCATTTATGTCGATCATTCACTTCATCCAATCCATCCATTATCCGTCAAAATCCAATCTAATCGATCCATTCATCATCCGTAGGTATAAACTGATGAATTAGGTTTTAAACAATTATAAAAGCTTATGTGTAATATGTTGAACCAAATGTCATGCCTACACAAGTCCAAGAGAACTCACAACTCCTCCTCAATGCTCACAAATTCCATCAAAGGGGACTTGGCCCTTGTACTGATTTGGAACTTCAATTCCAACCTCATCCTAAACCTTTGGGATGTGTTACTCTTCTAGTTTGGGAAGGTCAAGGGGCCTTCTAAAGGGTTTAGTCCCTCAAAATGAAGTTAAACCCTCGGAGATAATAAAGAAGCCCTAGAACGGCAAGGTGCATGTTAACGGCAAATTAACCCAGTTTTAACCCGGTATTGTGGGCTTAATTATTCAAGTTTAGAATGGGTTTAAAATGCTGAAAACCCACTTTTTGGGAACCTTCTTATGTCAGCTAAAAGTGCATAAAAAGAGTTCTAGGGTGAGGCATTGGATCATAGGTCAAGTGGAGCCTTTTCCCCCTTGCTGCAATTTCTGCCCCAGCCTGCACATGCTGCACATTTTGCCCCATATCTCCCAACTGGTAGCTCCAAATTGCATTCCACTTAAGCCATGTGCAAGCTAACTCCCTAAGCTTTCTAGGAAGGTCTATTTCATCAGATTTGGTTAAGGAACCTAGGAGATATGGCTGTTGGAAGTTGAGCTTTGTAAACTGAAAAGTGCTGACAAAAGTAAAAAGCACTTTTCCACTTTTGTTTGTTGTTTTTTGGTCCCCTCCCTTGCTTTGTAGTCATGTGAATGGGTCTTTTGCTGCTTTCTTTGGCTTGTAAGAGGCTCTCATATATAAGAGAGGCCTTAGGATGTAAGAAGGAGTTAGTTAAAAAGGATATACAAAGAAGCTAAAGCTTTCTCTTTCTCTCAAAATCTTAAGTTCTCTTTATCCTTCTCAAAGGAGGTGAGTCTTGAGTGGATTCCTTTATGGAATTGTGGGTGGCTTAGCCTTTAAACAATTCTTGGTGGGTCCTTAGTCTTGATTGGTGGCTTAGCCTTTAAATCAAGTCATATCTTGCTACTAAGAGGAAATTTACAACTAAACTGAAGCAAACTACATCCGGCCCATTAGCACACGCTCCATTTGGTATCAGAGCTAATCCAGGTTGGTATTCTTGAGTTTATATCACATTTTCTTACTTTGGTTTCATCTTTGTCCAAGTTTTCCTTCACCCTTGTTATGAAAACCATGGTTGTACTACACATCTCTCTAGCTTGAACTTCTCAAAACAACCTTGACCAAACACCTTATTAAGCTCACAAACCTCTAAACCACACTTGCTTTCGCCACAAAATACCTCCTTTACCCCTCAAAGAACCCCCACAAAATAGCCAAACACAAACCCCTACCAAAACCCCCCACAAAAGCACTCTTCAAAAAACCGTGCAACCAGCCAGAGGAACGGCACGGTCACACCGTGCCATAAGGCACGACCGTCCCCTTCCCCCGCCAGAACATAAGCACGGCCTCCCCGTGCCACCCATCTCCCAACCTGCTTCCACACTGTGCCTCCCTCGCACGACCGTGCCTCCTCATAACCAAGTCCTAACCTCTACCCTTCTCCTTTCCCACTTCCACCATATCTAATGAGGAAGATACCCCCACTAATTCCCTCCAACTGGCAAGGGTACCAAGAGGTATGAGCTTAGAACAAGCTCATATCAAGAGGCAAGACAATGCCATTCTAGCCTTGCAACAAAGTGTGAGGCAAGTTAGTAGGCAACTTGAGCAACTAACCACCCAAGTTATGACCCTCCAAAGCGGCCAAAGAGCTCAAGAGCCAAGTGAGGATGGGGATGAGTAAGGTTTCTCTAGAGACTCAAGCATGGGCAGCAATCCAAGAAGGGGAGGTAGAAGACCTCCTATGGATGAATTTAGGAACATCAAAGTGGAGCCCCCGGAGTTCAATGGCAACTTGAACCCCGATGAATACCTTGAATGGGTTCAAGCCTTGGACCGAATCTTTGAAGCCAAGGGCTACAATGATGAAAGAAGTTTCAAGGTTGCTAGCCTTAAACTCACAAGGTATGCCTCCTTGTGGTTTGAAAACATCAAAAAGCAAAGGGCTAGAGAGGGCAAGAGAAAGATCAACTCATGGGAGAAACTTAAAACTCTCATGAACAAGTGGTTCCTTCCGGAAAGCTACAAGCAAGACATTTACAACCGACTCTTCTCACTCAAGCAAAACAACATGAGTGTGGGTGAATACATGAGGGAGTTTGAACAACTCCTTTTGAGGGGAGGTATCCATGAATCCCAAGAGCAAACCATGGCTAGGTTTCTCAATGGGTTAAGCCTCCTTATTGCAAGAAAGGTGGAACTTCAACCCTATTTCACCTTGGATGATGTCTTCAAGCTGGCTCTCAAAGTTGAGAAGAGAAAGAAGGAAAAGAAGCCCTTCACCAAGCCATTTGCAAGGGAGCAAGTAAGTTCAAAACCCCCATTCAAGCCCTTCATTCCTCCTAAATCCGAAGGTACCTCACGGGTTGACAAGGGCAAGACTGTGGCACTTCCTACACCCAAGGAATTGCCTAAGAAACTTGAGGGCAAGAAATGTTTTAAGTGTCAAGGTATGGGCATTTCCAATATGATTGTCCCAACCGAAGGGTTATGACCATACAAAAGGTTGAGGAAGTAGATGCCCTATTGAAGGAAACTCAAGAGGAAGCTCATGAGGAAGAATCGGACTCCATGGAAGAAGAGACTCAACTTGAGGCTGATGAAGGTGAGTTACTTGTCTTGAGGAGGGTTTTACATACCCAAGACACTCCTTACAACAAGGCTCAAAGAGACATGATCTTTCACTCCCGGTGCACCATACAAGACAAGGTTTGTAACTTGATTATTGATGGAGGAAGTTGTACCAATGTGGCCTCTACCACACTTACTGAGAAGCTTGGCATTCCTACTATTTCACATCCCAAGCCTTACTCTTTCAAATAGCTCAATGATGGTGGCGACATTAAGGTATCAAAACAAGCATTCATCTCTTTTTCAATTGGTAGAAAGTATAGAGATAATGTGCTTTGTGATGTGGTACCCATGAGTGCATGTCATATACTTTTGGGTCGACCTTAGCAATTTGATAGGCATGTCATGCATGATGGTTTTAAGAACACATACTCATTGATCATTGACAAGGAAAAGATTGTTCTAAACCCATTACCTCCAAACCAAGTCCACAAATCTAAACCCGGGGTGGAAAGTGAGAAAAAGAGAGACCTTCTTATGTTGAGTGAAACACGGGTTGAGAGAGCTTTAAGCAAGGGTAAGCAAGTTCTAACTTTACTCATGCTCGAAAGCAACAATAGTGAGGAGGTGACTCCTTTACATCCTAAAATCATTCCCCTCATCTCACAATACAAAGATGTCTTCCCACAAGATTTATCCCCCGGCCTCCCTCCAACCCGAGGCATTGAGCATCAAATTGACCTCATTCCCGGTGCCCCACTTCCAAACAAAGCGGCTTATAGATGTAACCCTCAAGAGACCAAAGAGCTTCAAAGGCAAGTCGATGAGTTATTGGCTAGAGGTTATGTGAGGGAGAGCATGAGTCCTTGCTCGGTCCCGACCTTATTGCTGCCCAAGAAGGATGGGTCATACCGCATGTGTGTGGATAGTAGAGCCATCAACAACATCACTATCAAGTATAGGTATCCCATACCTAGGCTTGATGACATGCTTGATGAGCTCCATGGCTCCTCTATCTTTTCCAAAATTGATCTAAGAAGTGGATATCACCAAATCCGCATGAGGGAAGGTGATGAGTGGAAAACGGCATTCAAGACTAAGGGTGGGCTTTATGAGTGGCTAGTGATGCCCTTTGACCTCTCCAACGCCCCTAGCACTTTCATGAGATTGATGAATGAGGTCTTGAGGCCTTTTCTTGGCAAATTTTTGGTGGTCTACTTTGATAATATCCTCATTTATTCAAAGAATCAAGAAGATCATCTACGTCACTTGGAAGAAGTATTCATGGTTCTAAGAACTCAAAGGCTCTTTGGCAAGCTAGAAAAATGTGAGTTCTTTGCGCCCCAAGTCACCTTTTTGGGGTATGTTGTTTCTAGTGATGGCATCTCCATGGACCAAGGTAAAGTAGAAGCTATCAAGTCATGGCCAACTCCCACCACCATCACCGAAGTTAGGAGTTTTCATGGCTTAGCATCTTTTTATAGAAGATTCATCAAGGGCTTTAGCACCCTCACGGCTCCCATCACCGAATGCATGAAGAAAGGTTCTTTTGAGTGGACCAAGGCCACCCATGGTGCCTTTGAGAAACTCAAGTCCAAGCTATGTGAGGCTCCGGTGTTAGACCTTCTCGACTTCAACAAGCTCTTTGAAGTTGATTGTGATGCGAGTGGAGTTGGCATAGGGGCTGTCCTTATGCAAGATCTACGCCCCATTGCCTATTTTAGTGAGAAGCTTAATGGTTCAAGGAAGAATTACTCAACATATGACAAAGAGTTCTATGCATTGGTGAGAGCTCTTGATCATTGGTCTCATTAATTAAGACCAAAACAATTTGTGCTCTATTCGGACCATGAGGCTTTGAAGTATTTGAATGGTCAACACAAACTCAATCCAAGGCATGCTAAATGGGTTGAATTCATGTAAAGTTTCTCATTTGTGGCCAAGCATAAGAAGAGGAGTACTAATGTGGTTGCGGATGCTCTCTCAAGGCGGCATTCTCTACTAGTCGTAATGGAAGCAAGGGTCCTTGGCTTCTAATTCATCCGTGATCACTACCAAGAAGATGAGGATTTTAAGCCCTACCTCAATGATCAAGAGGGCAATAAGCATGGCCCTTATACTCTTCAAGAAGGCTTCTTATTCAAAGGCAACAAGCTATGCATTCCAAAGGGTCCAATTCAAAAGCTTATTTTCAAGGAGGTCCATGGAGGCGGTCTAGCCGGTCATTTTGGAATCAACAAGACCATTGATATGCTCAAAGAGCATTTTTATTGGCCAAGAATGGGAGGTGATGTTCATGAGGTAATCTCCAAGTGTTCTATTTGTCAAAGAGCCAAGAGTCAATTCCACCAAGGGTTGTACACTCCTTTGCCTATCCCCAATGGCCCATGAGAGGATGTGAGCATGGACTTCATAGTTGTTCTTCCAAGGACTCAAAGAGGCAAGGACGCTATTATGGTGGTGGTGGACCGTTTCTCAAAGATGGCTCACTTCATTCCGTGTGAGAAGACGGATGATGCATCTCACATAGCTCACCTCTACCTCAAGGAAGTTGTTAAGCTTCATGGCATCCCTAAGAGCATTGTGTCGGATCAGGACACAAAGTTTCTTAGCCACTTTTGGAGGTGTTTATGGAGGCTCCTTGGTACTAAGCTCTTGTATAGTACCTCCCACCACCCTCAAACCGACGGCCAAACTGAAGTGACCAACAAGACTCTTGCTACCTTGCTTAGGAGTTTGGTGAGTAAAAGCATCAAGGAGTGGGATCTCAAGCTTCCCCATGCTGAATTTGCATACAGCCGCACTCCTAGTTTTGCTACGGCCCACTCTCCCTTCGAATCATGCTATGGGATCAACCCTCTAACTCCCCTAGAACTCATACCACTTCCACTTGAGTCTAGAGTGAGCTATGAGGCCGAGGAGAGGGCCAAAGAGATGAAGAAGCTTCACCAAGAAATTCGGGCCAAGATTGAGAAGACAAATGAGCTTTATAAGGCTAGAGCCAACAAGCACCGCAAGGCCATTACCTTCCAACCCGGGGACTTGGTGTGGATAAACTTGAGAAAGGAAAGGTTCCCCTCTAGAAGAAAGAACAAGCTCATGCCCAGGAGTGATGGTCCATTTAAAGTCCTCGAAAGGGTAAACGATAATGCTTACAAGTTAGAGCTACCTGGGGACATGGGTGTATCATCTACATTCAATGTGGGTGATCTTACACCCTATCTTGAGGATAAAGAAGAAGGTGATGATTTGAGGGCAAATCACATTCAAGAAGGGGAGGATGAAGCAAATGTCATGCCTACACAAGTCCAAGAGAACTCACAACTCCTCCTCAATGCTCACAAACTCCATCAAAGGGGACTTGGCCCTTGTACTGATTTGGAACTTTAATTCCAACCTCATCCTAAACCTTTGGGATGTGTTACTCTTCTATTTTGGGAAGGTCAAGGGGCCTTCTAAAGGATTTAGTCCCTCAAAATGAAGTTAAACCCTCGGAGATAATAAAGAAGCCCTAGAACAGCAAGGTGCATGTTAACGGTAAATTAACCCTGTTTTAACCCGGTTTTGTGGGCTTAATTATTCAAGTTTAGAATGGGTTTAAAATGCTGAAAACCCACTTTTTGGGAACCTTCTTATGTCAGGAGTTCTAGGGTGAGGCATTGGATCATAGGTCAAGTGGAGCCTTTTCCCCCTTGCTGCAATTTCTGCCCCAGCCTGCACATGCTGCACATTTTGCCCCATATCTCCCAATTGGTAGCTCCAAATTGCCTTCCACTTGAGCCACGTGAAAGCTAACTCCCTAAGCTTTCTAGCAAGGTCTATTTCATCAGATTTGGTTAAGGAACCTAGGAGATAGGGCTGTTGGAAGTTGAGCTTTGTAAACTGAAAAGTGCTGACAAAAGTAAAAAGCACTTTTCCACTTTTGTTTGTTGCTTTTTGGTCCCCTCCCTTGCTTTGTAGTCATGTGAATGGGTCTTTTGCTGCCTTCTTTGGCTTGTAAGAGGCTCTCATATATAAGAGATGCCTTAGGATGTAAGAAGGAGTTAGTTAAAAAGGATATACAAAGAAGCTAAAGCTTTCTCTTTCTCCCAAAATCTTAAGTTCTCTTTATCCTTCTCAAAGGTGGTGAGTCTTGAGTGGATTCCTTTATGGAATTGTGGGTGGCTTAGCCTTTAAACAATTCTTGGTGGGTCCTTAGTCTTGATTGGTGGCTTAGCCTTTAAATCAAGTCATATCTTGCTACTAAGAGGAAATTTCCAACTAAACTGAAGCAAACTACATCCGGCCCATTAGCACACGCTCCAAATGTTAGCAAATTTATAAGGAAAAGAACCTTCTACTGCAAAATATATAGAAATGTAATCAATGTTGAGCATATACTGTAGAAATACAGTTGCTAAAGTTAGTTAGAGAGTTAGTTAGTATATCGCCAGCTATCATATTCTTTTTGTCTCTTTCTCTCTCTCTTTAGCTCTCTTTAGCTGTGACTCTCTCCATCTCTCCTTTACCCTATCTCTCTGCAGTTATATATGTATAAAAGATCCTTGTAACATGTACACACTGAGATCACAGAATAAATGTGACGAAGGTGTGAGGGCTAATTACAGCTCATTACAGATTCATCTAGTCTTCTTGATTTTATTATTTTCATTGTATCAGAGTAGGAGATTCACAATAGAACTACTACCTAAAATCAATCTGAATCAACTCTATCACTTTCTTCAATATTAATTTGTTGATTTGCATCATCAGTGAATCTAGCTTTCATAATCTAACTCATTGAATTTGCTCTTCGTCGACTGATTAAATTTTATCTTCAATCAATCAAGCTTAACAATCTTGATTCAGAATTGATCAAAATCCTTATTCAAATTGACCACAAATGTCTGCTGAAAGAAATGTAAGAAACCTAGTGGTTAAGTGATTTACAGAATCCACTATTTCTGCATCCCTCAGGACGTCCTGGATCATTGTCAATCCAAGAGAAACTTACTTGTGCAAAGAACTACATATCTCGACAAAGAAATATAGAGATTGCTCTTGCAACCAAAAGGAAGCTTTCGTTTGTTCAAGGCACTATCACTAGACCTAATGATTGTCTAATTAAGGCTAAAATGTGGGATACTTGTGATAGTATGATAATTGCATGGATTCAAAACTCTATTTTTGATTCAATTGGAAAGTCTATTTTGTTTCATGATTCTGCTCAGGAGATATGGCTTTAATTGGAGCAAAGATTCTCTCTGAGTAATGGATCCAAAAAATATAGGATCAACAAAGAAATCTATGAACTCAGATAAAGTCATGGTGCTGTGTGTGAATATTGCACAAAATCGAGAAGTCTTTGGGAGGAGTTAGAGGACCTGAATCAATTACCTAAAATCACCACCATGACTAAACAAATCAAAAGTTTCTTACAAGCATTGACCAAAATGATAGAAGAACAAAGATTGTTACAATTTTTGAACCATTTGGATGATAAATTTGGACCTCAAAGAAGCTAATTACTTCTTATGATTCCATTGCCAAGTTTTGAGTCTGCTTGTTCATTGATTCAATAAGAACAGAGTCAGTGGGAACTCTTGGACTGTATCCAACATAAAGTTGAACCTGCTGTATTTTACAGTAGAGCAGAAAGTGTGAAAGTAGTGTGCACTCAATGTCGAGTTAAGGGACATTCTAAGAAAAAGTCTTGGATAGTTATTTGTTGTCCTTCTTGGCATCCTAAGGGAAAGAAGTTTCCACAAAAGAAAGTTAACAAAAATCAACCCTACTAAGAAAGCTAGCTGCTAATGCTGGAACTGGGCAGTCGTCTAAGGATACACCATCTTCCCCACAAAACGAAATTAAACAGTTACAATAGCTATTAAGGGTGATGCCTAGAAGCAGATCTGCCAGTAATGAAACTAAAGATGACTTAGATACCAACTTTGCATGTATAATTCTATGGATTGATAATGGAGTTAATAGAATAGAGTGGATCCTAGACTAAGGAGCAAATGATCACATGACTTGCTTGTCTGATCATGTATTTCATTACAAAACTCTTAAGGACCAAATGGCCATACTTCTGAAGTCTCTTCTATTAGAAAGGTCAAACTGTCAAATGGCTTGATCTTACAAGATGTACTGCATGTTCCAGTATTCAAGTATAATTTGCTATCTATTCCCAATCTGACAAAAGATAGCAATTACATTGTTATTTTTCATCCAAAATTCTATGCAATATAGGATTATATCAAAATTTCGGGGATTGAAAGAGAATATATGGGATTGTACTTTCTAATGGATACACCTTTGGATGTCCATGTTAAATTATTTATATAAATTGGGCCATTAACAAAGAGTCATGTATATAAGCTCAAAAGATGTTCCAACCAAAACACAATTGACAATGGGTGGAATAAATCATAAGCTTATATACATGCACAAGCCCTTTAATTTTATCAATGTGGAACATCACTCTCTTTCGTATTCTTTCATTTTAATCTATGTGGGATAATGCCCACTTTCATACTCCAACACGCCCCTCACATATGGGCTACTAACAAGTTCTAACACATGTACACAATTTTAATCAAATGGGAATAGTGGCAAATTAAGATCGAATAACCTGCTCTGATGCCATGTTACAAAGCATTATCAAACATCTCTTAGAAGAAGATAGCAGTAGTTGCTTCTTCTGCAGGCAGTGATAAAGATCTTGCTACATATAAAATGTGGCACAAAAAACTTTGTCATGCACCCTATCACAAGTTGAAGCATACATCAAGCTTACAAATGAAGAAGTCTAAAAGAAATAAAGTATGTCTGACGTGCCCCTCGGTAAAGTTCACCAGACTACCCTATCAAGTCAGCACAAGTAGAAGCAAAACTACATGTGAAATGATTCAAATGGACATATGGGGTCCATATACAGTACCTGCCTATAAAGACTATGTATCTTTTTTAACCTTAGTAGATAATTTTACTCGGGCTACTTTGGTGTACTTGCTCAAATAGAAATCTCAGACTTTGGTCATATTGAAACAGTTCATGAGTTTTGTATCTACACAATTTTCTACTCATGTCCAAGTAATCAGGTCTGACAATGCTCCTGAATTTCTTAGTGATCCTTTTAAGAAATTCATTAATGGTCACGGGTTATTACCCAGACTCTTGGGTGGGAAGACCACAGTAAAATGGTCGAGTTGAAAGAAAGCACAAACATATCTTAGAAATGGCTAGAGCATTGACGTTTCAAGTCAATTTACCCCTTAAATTTGGAGAGATTGTGTCTTAGCTGCTGTTTATATTATAAACAAATTGCCAACTCATTTGCTGAACAACTAGACACCTTATGAGGCACTCTTTTGGAACCACCAATCTATCAACATATCAGAACTTTTGGTTGTCTGTGCTTTGCAGCCACTCAACATAGGGAGCATGACAAATTTAAGCCAAGAGGCATACCCTATGTTTTCTTAGGCTACTCAGCAACACAAAAAGGGTACAACTGTTGGATTTAACAACAAATAAAGTGATGGTGTCTAAGGATGCCAAGTTTTAGAAACATATACTTCATTTTTAAAAGAACAACAGTCAACCATATATGCAACTGACACCCATAAACATGACTCCAAACTTCAACCTTGATGAGTTGCTTCACACTTCAGACACATCACACTCCAGACACATCATAAAACTTTTTTTCTCCTCAGTAGAATACAGAATTAGAACCTGAAACTATGACTTCAGGTCAGATTCCAATCCAAGGTTAGTCCTTTGAGACACCAACACTATAGGCTGAGGATAGAAGATCTACGAGAACCATGCAGAAACCCAAGTGGATGCATGATTACCTTACTGCAGCAGTAAAGTCTCCACCTAGCAGCTAATTATGTTGATTACGCCCCTCTTAATCCCACTTTTCAAGCCTTCATGTCAGCTTTGGGCAAACAATAGGACCTTAACGACTTTTAAGACGCAATATAGCAGCAACACTAGTGTGATTCTATGAATACATATTTACAAGCTCTTGAAAGAAATGGTACTTGGAGTCTTGCTGAACTACCAAAAGGAAAAAGAGCTAGAGCCTACAAATGCCTCTATGAAACAAAATATCAATCTGATGGTAGCGTAGAAATATACAAGGCAAGACTTGTCATCTAAGGGTATAGATAGCAAGGAGCATAAACTATGAGGAAACATTTGCACGACTGGCCCAAATGACCACTGTGAGGTCTATCCTACACATAGCAACCATGAAGAAATGGCATTTTTTTCAAATGGAAGTGCCAAATGTAGTTTTACATGGTGATTTACAAGAAGAAGTATATATGGAACTTCCACAAGGCTATAGATGACAAGGGGCCAATTTTGTGTGCTACAAACACTGCATTGCCTGCACATTCATTGCCCAACAATACAGTGTTTAAGCTCAACAAATCACTCTGTGGACTTAAACAAACCCCTAGACAATGTTTCTCCAAATTATCCTCTAGCCTCTCATCATGTGGTTTTCAACAATCTAAGGCTGGCTATAGTCTGTTCACCAAACAGACAAAGGCAAGATATACTACAGTCCTGGCATATGTAGATAATATGTTCGTTACTGGAGAAAACTTGCAACTTATCACTCAACTTAAAGACTTGGTCACGCACCTTATCACAAGTTAAAGCATTGTTGTAGTGTGACACCCTTTTAAATTGCCAAAAAATTAGTGCCATAAACCCCCGTTTTTCTCGTAATGTGGTATCACTCCTCCTACTTATGTTTCTACCAAGGCTCAGCTTGCAACCATTTTCACTGAAGTGGTGTCTGCTTCACAGCATAGTCTTCTTCTGTCCAAGTTAGGGGTTCTTAATATCTTTTCACCTCCCAACTTACTGCTCTTTTCGTTAGGACATTACAGGTGTGGAATGGATGGTAGTGAAAAGGGGGGAAGGAGTGGGTGGGAGTAGGTAAGAGTGGTTTGTTATATGTGGGTGTGAGAAAAGGGGGAAGGAGTGGGAAGAAGGGGGAAGGAGTTGAATGAAGTAGGAGAATTGATGTAAGTTACGTATTTTATTTTTTAATGTAATCTTTTATTTGTGATAGTAATTACCCATGATAAAAAAAAATTTAGACTGAAAAAAATATTTTTCTGTGTTGACTCGAGTACGAAATATTATTTTGTGGTTGTTGTTACCCCAAAAAAATTATAATTATCATTATTCGTAAAACAAGTATTTTTTTTTCATATATTAGTCAAATACGAACAATGAAAAAAATACACATATGTTCAGTTCTTTTCATTAGTAAATCAAAATTTACCAAGCTCAACCAACTTTAACCCGCATCAATCCATTTCAATCCACTTCACGAATTTCATTAAAAAAAAAACCAATTTCAACCCACTTCAACCCACTTCAACCAATTTCAACCCACTTTCCATTATTTTACCACCTACTTATCTGTTGAATTTAGGAGTACTTACCCACAAGAGGGGGGGTGAATTGTGGTGTTCGATTTTCGCGTACTTACTGATAAACACCCTCCTGATTGCAGAGGTTGTTCTTGAATTACAAACAACCTTCTGACTTGTTTGCACCAGATGTTTTCAATTTGCTCAAAGGCGAAAATCAACAAGATAAATGCGGAAATAAAGCACACACAATTTTTCCGTGGAAAACACCTCTAGCCCAACTGAGGTGTGAAAAACCACGACCTACCTCGTGTAGGATTTAACCACTTTCACTAACGGGCTTCACACGTTACAAATGTAACACACCTTGTTACAACTTGCAACCACGTAACCTTCTTTTCTAAGAAAGGTTACACCACGTCCAAATCTCACCAGATTGGACACGTCCAAAGTCCACACGACTGAGGACCACTCACTCACTTTTCTGATCCAAGATCAGGGTTACAAAACACCTTACGGGGGTGCTTCTGATTTAAGCAGATGTAAGGTACAATGAGGTCCTAGTATGCCAATATCTTGAAAGCTCAGCTTAAACACAACTTGTCTCGGTTTTTCTTTTCTCAAGAGTAGCTCGAAAAATTCTTCTCACTAGAAAAACCACTTTTGCACTTTTCCCTTTTTGCGTATGTTGTGTATGTTTCTCGTTTTTTCTCCTCTTCATGAATGGGAGTGAAATGTTGAGTTTTTAAACAAAAAATCCAACGGTCAAAAACAAGGAGAAGTGATAAAATCAGCTATGTTTAGCAAAGAGAGATTTTTGCTTAGCACAGAGAATTCCAACGGCTAAAAGATCCAATGAGGATAGAGTTTCCCAATATTGTAGGGATTTGATTTTGGAGGATAAAAGACTATCTTTTCCCCTTAAAAATAGCCGTGAAATACCTGGAAAAGAATCTCAGCTTGAATTTTGAATTAATCACTTTCCAAAGGATAAGAGAGAAATATTTTCGGTTTTGGTAAATATTTTCCAAAATCAGTTTTGCAAATCTCCCAAGTGATTTTCATATCAAAAGATTTCCTACAGCTTAAATTGCTGTCTTGGAATTTTATCAAAATATATTAGAGCTTTTGGCCAACCAAAATAAGTTTTCCAAAGTGACCGGGTTTGGCCGTTGCAGTTCAGAAACACCCTAGGTACCCTGTTTACAGGGTTGTTCAAACTTGGTGTTCTGAAGCAAATAGCACAACCAATTCAAGAGTGGTTAGTTAGAGACTTTTCAAGATTGGCATATTAACAAGAGTCTAAAAAATAAAACCTAAATTACCCAAGACATCTTGTTGTAGATCCAGTCATCTTGTTCAAGACGAATACGCTACCCCAACCACCTAGACCAACCTGTTTGCCAGGTTGTTCTTGTATCGCTTGAGTTCAGAAAGGCCTGTTTGCTGGATTGTCCTTGAAACACCTAGCCTGTTTGCCAGGTTGTTCTTGTATTGCTTGAGTTCAGGAACTGATCTTAATACACAATCAACTCATCGAGGTGGTGTTCTTGACTTGAGCGTGAGTCATCAAGGTATGAGACCTGTTCTTAAGACTTGTTCTCAACATTCAGCAAACAAGTTAAGACGCATATTGAAAATAACAGTGTATGCCTGTTTGGAGAACTTTGTTTGGAGCAACATTACTTAAGAGCATTTTACACTTGGGTTTGTTGTCATCAAAACTGAATATACTAATTCAACAATTTCCCCCTTTTTGATGATGACAAACCAAGTGTCCATATTAAAAAAATTGAATGCTGATAGGGATCCACGTAGGTACAAGGAGTTAGAGGTCAACCCACCCTATCGAGTCAAGGTCAGGCTCATTCGTCATACTTTGTCAATAGGTTACACTATTCTTCCCCCTTTTGGCATCATTAAAAAGCAAGAACAACAGGACGGTTGCAAGAAAAGCATATAAAGCATTGCAAATAGATATTTCATTGCAAAGAAAAGTAGTACAATGCCAAAACAACAAAACTAAGAGAGGAGGAGGAGGAGACTAGAGACCAGCCTAGACAATCAGGGAGCAGGGGGTGGTTTCGTTTGCAGAGGAGGAATGCTGGGGGCAAGGGTGGAGAGAAGGGCAAGCAAATCTTCATGGCGTTTGGCGGAGAGGGCTTGTTCCTCAGCAAGAGCAGCCTTGACGGCGGAGAGCTCATCCTTGAGGCGAGCATTGTCCTCAAGAACAGCCTCAACCTTGATGGAAGGTTGCCCAGAAACAGGTGGTCGAGGTGGTCGACGACCCTGTTTGGAGACTGACCCTTCGCCAACCTCATAGCCACACCCTAGCAGGGTGTCAATCCCAATCTCATCAATGATTTGGGCCGCCACTCTCCGTGTGAGCGCTATCCCAAAGTGCTCAAACACCCTTGTCAGCAGAAACCCATAGCCAAGATCATGGGCTCGGGTGGTGTTCGCAATTCGCCCTATGTGGCGAATCATGATTGCAGGGAGGTTTATTGGTTCCTCCCGATCCAGTAGGTCCACCAGACATTGATCGAGGGCATCTGCTGAGTTTCGCCCTTGACCTCGCGGAATTATGTTCTTGATGGTGAACATAAACAGTAGTTGGTGCAGGAAAGTCATTTCACCCTTCTTAACCGAGAGGGGTGTTCTCAGGCCCTGTTTCTGACTGAGGCGTTGGGACACCTCTAGGAGCCTGGCTGTTGCCAGGGCAGTCTTGTCTTCCCTCACATACACAGCAAAGCCTTGTGAGGGCACCCCCAATATTTTCCCAAGTGTGGGCGCATCAACCTTAATGCCTTGCCCATTCACAAAACTTGTCACCACCCCTTTGGTGACACTGCAGTTGGCGTAAAACTCAGCCAACTCAGGCACAGAACACCCCAACTGGGTGTTTGCAAACAAGTCGAGCCAGCCTTGGACTCGCAACTTGTTCAGGAACACCCCCAGACCCTGTTCCTTGAAAAAACGTACATTTACTACCTTCCCCCTGACGACATTGCGCTTAAGCAATTGCGCATGCTTGTCAGACATAGGAGAGGGAGTGGACTTCTTTGGGCATTTGGGAGGAGGAACAGAGGTGGTAGCGTCTGGTAGGGGAGCTGTTCTGGGCTTTCTTTTGAGGGGAGAGTTTGCAAGAGATGGCTTCACAGTAGGTTTAGAGGTTGATTTTTGAGGGGCTTGATCTTCAGAGAACTCGGAGAACACCGGTGTCCCCTGTTTGAAAGAGGTGTTCTCAGAGTCAGAACTCGAGAACCCCTCGGTAGAAGAAGAGGAAATCTCCTCGATGATTGGAGCAGAGGGTTTGGAGATACGAGGAGCGGATTGAAAAGCTATTCTTGCAGATTTGCGAGAAGGCTTGGAGGATTTTGGAGAAGAGGGAGTTTGAGAGGGCTGAGACCTTGGTTGTGGCCTTGTTCTTGGCGTTCTGCTGCGCCTGGCCACTATTTTCACCCTTTTCCTTTTCTCGCCGGTTTGAGCAACCGGAGTAGTGAGTTCAGCCTCAGGGAGAGAATCCTTCTCCTAACTCTCCTCTGATGTCTCATTCGAATTCCCTCGAAAATCGACATTCAGATCCTCCACACACACGGTGTCAAAAGAGTCTTTCCCTGTTTCTAGCACTATTTCAGGAAACAGCCCAAAAGAACAGGATTCGAAATCATCACTGAACCCTTCAGGGGTTTCCAAGATTTTGTCTTGAGGCCCCGATGGTGCACCCTCTGACTCTACTTTAATGGGACATGCAAATGACCCCACAAGAAACACCAATTCCCTTCCACAATTGAAGGGAATATCGTCCATCCCTATCCCAACTGACTTTAGGAACAAGCTTTTCAGAAATCTGAAAGGCTTGTACAGGATTGGGCGAGGGGGAGCAGGGATTGAGGACGCAAGAACCAGGGCTTTTGAGTGAGAGGTGTTGTTGGAAGCCATTGTTGCTAGAGGAGAGAGATTAGGGTTTAAGGCTGTTTGCAGGGTTTGCTTTTGAGCGAGATGAAGTCAGGTGAAAAGAAGAACTGAGAACAGGGCATTTAAAGAGAGAGAGAGCACCCAAAATCTTTTAAAGATCTCTAGGTTTGCAATGGGTGAGAACATTAAAGGCGTGTGCCTTGGTAAGGAGGGAGGTTTAAAGAAAACACATTCCAATATGCATGGAACATCCAAGGGACGTACCTGTTCTTTCCGTTCGATCAAGATACCTGCCTGTTCTTCGCCGTTTGATCTTGATTTGACTCATTGGTACTAGGGGTGGCAGAGCTGCTCCAGTGATCCTTAGTACATCCCCTTATGCTGCACTCTTTGTATAAATTAAAAAAACGCACGCAATTCGAGTGTATGCACTCATTGTACATAAATCACATCAGTTGCTAATAAGATTTGCAAACAAGGGGAAAGAACAGGGTGTAGAGGTTGTTTTTACCAAACTAGTTCATATCTTGAAAACAAGTATCTCAGGGTGTTCTTACCAACCCTAGTTCCAGTCTATTTCTCTCAAATTGATCTCTAGCTAGTGCCTTAGTGAATATATCAGCAATTTGATTTTCCGTTGTGCAAAAATTCATAGAAATTAAACCCTTTTCAACATTATCTCTCAAGAAATGATGTCGAATGTCAATATGCTTTGTTCTTTTATGTTGACATGGATTTTTGGCAATGTTAATTGCACTTGTGTTATCACAAAAAATAGGAATGCATCCAGTGTCAACACAAAAGTCCTTAAGCTGTTGTCTTATCCACAACAGTTGAGCACAACATGAAGCTGCTGCAACATATTCAGCTTCTGCTGTGGACATGGCAACTGAATGTTGCTTCTTGATAGCCCAAGATACCAAACAAGGTCCAAGAAAGTGAGCCATACCTGAGGTACTCTTTCTATCAACTAGGAATCCAGCATAGTCAGCATCAGCATATCCAACAAGATCAAAATTGCAACCTCTAGGATACCATAAAGCTAAATTGGGTGTATGTTTCAAATATCTTAGTATCCGTTTAACAGCCTTAAGATGAGTTTCCTTAGGATTAGACTGAAAACGGGCACATAAACCAACACTAAAAACAATATCCGGTCTACTAGCGGTTAGGTATAGGAGTGACCCAATCATGCCCCTATAGAGTTTCTCCTCAGCTGAGGGACTCCCATCATCCATAACCAACTTGGTTGAAGGAGAAATAGGAGTGTCTATGGATTTGCCCGACTCCATCCCAAAACGCTTAAGTAGCTCCTTGATATACTTTTGTTGATGGATCATGGTGCCCTTTGGAGTTTGCTTGATTTGTAAGCCTAAGAAAAAGTTAAGCTCACCTATCATGCTCATCTCAAACTCACTCATCATCATATTTGAAATTTCATTGCATAAATCATAATGAGTTGCACCAAATATAATGTCATCAACATATATTTGGACAATCAATAAATGTTCCCCCTTAGTTTTTAGAAACAAGGTATTGTCTACCTTGCCTCTTCTAAAATTATTTTCAAGTAAAAAACTTGACAAACGTTCATACCAAGCTCTAGGAGCTTGTTTTAAACCATAAAGAGCTTTGTCAAGTTTGAAAACATGGTTAGGAAATTCACTGTTTTCAAAACCAGGGGGTTGTTTGACATACACCTCTTCTTTAAGGTATCCGTTTAGGAATGCACTTTTCACGTCCATTTGATATAGCTTGATTTCCATATGAGCTGCAAAGGCTATTAGGATTCGAATAGCCTCAATTCTAGCAACTGGTGCAAAGGTTTCTTCATAATCGATCCCTTCTTCTTGGTTATACCCTTGAACAACCAGCCGTGCCTTGTTCCTAGTGACTGTTCCTGACTCATCCAGTTTGTTTCGGAACACCCACTTGGTTCCAATGATTGTTCTCTCTGCAGGTTTAGGTACCAGGTGCCATACTCTGTTTCTTTCAAATTGATGGAGCTCTTCTTGCATTGCCGTGACCCAATCTGAATCTGCAAGAGCTTCATTCACATTCTTTGGCTCAATGTTAGAGAGAAAAGCATAGAAAGCACAGAAATTCTTAAGCTTAGACCTAGTTTGCACTCCACTGTTAATATCAGACAGAATTTGATCAAGGGGGTGTGAACTATGGTGCTTCCATGGTCGTGGAGTAAGTGGATCCACAGACACATGCTCTACTCTAGCCGGAATATTTGGAGAATCAGGCTCACGAACACCTCCTGAGCCTGTTTCTGCACCTGTTTGTAAGCCTGTTCCTGAAGAACATGGTCCCGAACAGGGTTCAACGGTGTTTCCCCCTGTTTGGTGTTCACCTTGCCTGCCGTTTTGAGGAACAACTTCTGGGCCTGTTGTCTCCATGGTGTTCTTACCTTGTCTCTCATGGGGCAACACTTCTTTTCGGATAAGACCTAATTCAAACTCTTCTTCCTGTGCACCATTCTTATTCAAAGTGTTAGATTCATCAAAAAGCACATGCACACTTTCCTCAACGCACAAGGTTCTTTTGTTAAAGACTTTGTATGCCTTGCTGTGAGAGGAATAACCGAGAAATATTGCCTCATCACTCCTGGGATCAAACTTTCCTAAAGCATCCTTCCCATTATTATGCACAAAACACCTACAATCGAATGTTCTTAAATGCATAATGTTGGGCTTTCTGCCTTTGAAGAGTTCGTAGGGAGTTTCGTTCAAAATAGGTCTAATCATACATCTATTCATAATGTAACATGATGTGTTCAAAGCTTCTGCCTAAAAGTTCCTAGGAAAACTACTAGCAATAAGCATTGTCCTAGTCATATCTTCTAGGGTGCGGTTTTTGCGCTCAACCACCCCATTCTGTTGGGGTGTTCTTGGGGCCGAGAAGTTATGATCAACACCATGCGTATTACAAAATTCTGTAAAACTTGCATTTTCAAATTCAGTACCATGATCAGACCTCAAGCTAACCAATGAGTGTCCTACTCTCTTTTCAACCTTTTTGAGAAGGGCAATAAAATTCTCAAAAGTTTCATCCTTGGAGGCCAAGAACAGGGTCCAAGTAAATCGAGAGTAATCATCCACTATGACAAGCACATACCTCTTCCCACCTCTACTTGTTATCCTCATAGGACCACATAAATCAATGTGTAATAATTCAAGAGGTCGGGTAGTGCTAACACACCTTTTTGATTTAAAAGACAATCTGACTTGTTTTCCTTTTGCACAAGCTTCACATACCCTGTCATCATTAAACTTGATGGAAGGTAGTCCAACAACCAAGTCTTTGGAAACAAGTTTGTTTAAAAGAGTAAGGCTCGCATGACCTAGTCTCTTGTGCCAGAGCATTATATCATCATTCACAGCACTCAAACAAGTCAGGTTGTTTTGGAGAAGTGTGGAAATACAAACTTTGTAAACATTTTTGTGACGCTTCCCCTTTAACACAACGTCTCCTGTGTTGGCATTGACAACCAAGCAATGTGTTCGTGAGAACACCACTAGATTGTTCTTGTCACACAGTTGGGACACACTTAGTAAATTATGCTTTAAACCATCAACTAAGTGCACATTATCAATTGAGTGGGAGAGAGTTTTACCAATGCTACCTATACCGACAATTGTCCCAGACTTGCCGTTTCCAAAAGCCACGCTCCCACCGGTTGAAGCTGTAAGTGAGAGAAAGTTTGATTTTTCTCCGGTCATATGCCGCGAACACCCACTATCAACATACCACAGCTGCCTGTTTTCAAGGTTATTTTCTGAGCTATTTGCCAGGGTGTTTCTTACCCTGTTTGCTGGGTTGTTTGTGGGGTTGTTCTCTCTCACTTCAGCCTGCAAAACAAATCAAGGGTTAGTTTTGGGAACCCAGATCCACTTGGGTCCCATTCTTTTAGACAAATAAAGCTCATCTTTCCTAATCCAGATTTGTTTCACAAACCTTTCATTCTTTTCAATGCCATACCTTCTTGAAGGACATGAATATTGATAGTGACCAGTTTACCACAATGAAAGCAAACAATGTTTTCAGGTAATCCCACATACTTTCTATGGATTGGGTAAACGGTTCGTTTAGGCTTATATCCAAGTCCCTTTTTGTTTCGACTGTGGTGAGTGTTTAACCAATCAAGGGCTTGTGAGGACTTGTTCCACAACCTGTTTGTGGCAAGGTCGTGTTCTGTGCGTTTTGCTTTAGCCGATAGGTTCTTGTTTTCAGCAAGCAAAACTTCGACCTTTTCTTTAAGCTCAAGGGTTTCCTTTTCAACCTTGGCTTGATTGGTGGTATATTTTACTTCGTTCAAGATCAAGGTCTCCCTAAGGTCATTTATGGTTTGATGTGAAGCTAGAATTTCTCTTTCAGCCTCAAGTTTCTCATTCTTAAGGATCTCATTTTCTAGTTCTAGGTCTCGGACATCTCGTTTCAATTCAGCACAAGTATCCATCAAGGTATACAAAAGTTTTTCGAGAGTTGCTTTATTGAGACCACGTACCTTGTTCTTGAGATCAGTCAAGCTGTTTGTGGATTCATCATCTGAGTCTGAGTCACTTTGTGCCATGAGAGCTACAGCATCTCCTTCACTTTCAGATTCACCTTCATCCTCAGAAGAGTCTCCCCAGGCAGCAAGCATAGCCTTCGAGAATCTTTTGCCTGAGGTGTTCACAGGTTGTTTTCGAACCTGTTTTCTGGGTTGTTCGAACTCCTGCTCTTCTCGAAGCAGAGGGCAGTTTTTCACAAGGTGATCTGGTTTGCCACATTTAAAACACCCTGTGAACTGTTCTCGGGGGGTGTTTCTGGATTTACTGAAGTCCTTTCTTCTGCTGTGTTCTTTGACCTTTTTGAAGAATTTCTTGACCTTATTACAACTTGCAACCACGTAACCTTCTTTTCTAAGAAAGGTTACACCACGTCCAAATCTCACCAGATTGGACACGTCCAAAGTCCACACGACTGAGGACCACTCACTTACTTTTCTGATCCAAGATCAGGGTTACAAAACACCTTACGGGGGTGCTTCTGATTTAAGCAGATGTAAGGTACAATGAGGTCCTAGTATGCCAATATCTTGAAAGCTCAGCTTAAACACAACTTGTCTCGGTTTTTCTTTTCTCAAGAGTAGCTCGAAAAATTCTTCTCACTAGAAAAACCACTTTTCCACTTCTCCCTTTTTGCGTATGTTGTGTATGTTTCTCGTTTTTTCTTCTCTCATGAATGGGAGTGAAATGTTGAGTTTTTAAACAAAAAATCCAACGGTCAAAAACAAGGAGAAGTGATAAAATCAGCTATGTTTAGCAAAGAGAGATTTTTGCTTAGCACAGAGAATTCCAACGGCTAAAAGATCCAATGAGGATAGAGTTTCCCAATATTGTAGGGATTTGATTTTGGAGGATAAAAGACTATCTTTTCCCCTTAAAAATAGCCGTGAAATACCTGGAAAAGAATCTCAGCTTGAATTTTGA
>JAKOGI010001758.1:160000-175000 GCA_029747015.1 Carnegiea gigantea
TGAACTATTCTAGTATGCTCTTTTGTCCAAGAGACAGAGTTTTTTCTAAGTCTCTTATACAAAGGTGCACATAAATGTCGTAAATTGGAGAAGAAATCGGAGACATAATTCAGGCAACCTAGAAATCGTTGCAACTGTTTCTTGTCCTTGATTTCATTTGGAAATTTGTCAGCAAATGCAGGGGCTCTCATAATTGGTTTGATGGTACCTTGATAGATATCATGACCAAGAAATTGAATTTTTGTTTGAAATAAGACTAGTTTTGATGCAGAAACTGCAAGACCATTTTTCTCAATGATATGCAGAAAAATTTGTAGATGTTTAAAATGTTGATCAATGGATACAAAATCGTTGGTATTCGGCTGAATAGAAGGATCTTGTGAATAATCCTCGATAAGAAGATACGAAATCTCTTCTTGTAAATGGCAAATTTATTTGCTTTTGGTTTGCAAACTATTAATCTGCTTAAAAATTGAAGAAGCTTGTAAACTCAGAATCTCCTTTTGGTGAGCAGAAGATAAAAAGGGAAGTGAAATAGTGTTGCCCATAATTTTCGTATGGAGATCTGTTTCATTAATCGTAAAAGGATAAATTTGTGTAAGAAATGGAGTTCCTAAAATTATATCATTTGAAATATTATCTACTATAAGGAAAATGTTTTTAAAACAATAATTGTTGTTTTGAATATATCCTTTGTTAAGCTTGGAATGAATGTTCAAGGGTTCGCCATTAGCGCTAACTAATTGCTCCCTTGTTCGTTCACAAAATTTTGTAGGAACAATTCCTGTCTTAATGCAATTTTGATCTGCTCCACTATGAATGAGAGCGACTGCATTGATAGAGAAATTGTTAACAACTAGAGTAACAACAGAATACCATTTTTGAAATGTTACTTTGGAAATTGTCTGTAAAAACTGAGTTTGTAGAATCTCTGTCTCTCGAATACCTGAAATAGGTTCAGTTTCAAGAGTGAGAGGTTTTGTTTTAAAGGACTCAAGGAGTGCCAACTTTGTTTCAATCTCAAGATCTTTTGTTTTAAGACTAGACACCTCTGTCTTAAGAAAACGAACGTGAGTTTTGAGATCATTAAGCTCAGTTTGTAGTTGTTTGGTAGTAATTTGTTGATAAGGATTTGTAATAGGGTAACGAGTAACAATCAAAGATTTGTGTTAATGAAGACGAAGTGGAAGGTCCTAATTCGAATTTAGGAGGCTTCTCTTCTTCTTCAAGGAGAATACCTTTTAACTTGTCAAGGTAATCTCGCTTTGTTTCAATGTCAGGAATTTGGGAAATGAGATCTAGAAGAAATTCCTTTTGGGATTTACTGGTAATAAAGTTTAAGGATAAGATTGGAGATGATTCATACTCTGAATCCTCGCTGGACTCAGCATAGTAATCTTCATCTTGATCAGATCCAGAAACATTTATTGTCAAAAGGGCTAAGAGTTTTTTCTGTAGCTCAGGTTCTCCAAAAAATAACTCATTAATCTTTTGTTCGGTTTTGCATTAGAAAGATTTATGGCCAACCTTTCCACATTTGTAGCAAACTATAGGCTTTTGCTTCTTTTGGGCCGTTTGCTTCCTTTTGGGAACAGGTTTGGGCTGTTTTTTTTGCCAAATGGTTTGGGCTGCTTTTGAAAGGGTCTTTGTATGGTAGGCTTGGGCTTCCTTTTTTGAAGTCGCTTTCTTGTGGTAGAAGGGGCTTCTATTTTGGTAATTCCAAATGCTTCACAGAAGGTGCCCATCTCTTTACGAGATTGCGCCCGTTCTGATCCATATTTGGATTGGATTTTAATCTCATTACAGAAAGTCAATCCTTCCGATTTGATGATGCCAAACAATTGTCCAAAGGTTAGGAGGCTAAAAGGTATATCGTTGGTACCAAAGTTTTGGCGAAGTTTATTGAGGATTCTCTCTCCAAAGAGTTTGGATAATCCTGCAATAAATCTTTCTTTCCAAAAGTCTTGGGTGCCATCTTCTTTTTTGAGTACATAGGTAAGGAAGACATCCTTATACCAACGGTAATCGGTAAGGGTAGGACATCTAAGGTTAATGAGAATTGTTTTTGAGGCAGCTTGTTCTTCTCTTGGGTTGCCTAAGAAATGTAGGGTAATGGTATGGACAAGCATTTCTGCTTCATTTTCTTCCTCAACTTCCACACCACGATCATTGGTCTTTTTGTATTTGTGGTTCAGGATTTTTGTTCTTTTATCTTTGGTCAGAAAATTATCCCACCAAGATTTCAATTGTCCTAAAAATCCTATAACTAGGGTAGTGGCTGCTTGGGAATTGGTAAGCTTGCGGGCTTTGTAAGTAGACAGGGCCATAGTCATTTCTTGTAGGGTACTAAGGATCTCATGTTCGGATTTGCCATCTATGTTCCATTGGTGGACTACATCACCACTGAATTGGGAGGTTGTAAAACTACCTCGCTCTTCATATTGGATGTCTGAGGGCGTAGGTCTTGGATAGTAGTTTCGGGTACTACCTGAGAACCAATTCTTAATTTTGTTTATGGCAGATGGTGAGGGTTCATCGAAGGTTGCTGCTATAACATTCAATGCTTCCTCTTTGTCAGTACTCTCTGTGTCAATACTCCCCTCCTCTTCTCCAGAGGATGAAGTATCACTTGGCTGGTTTTGACAAGTTTTGTCTAAACAAGAAACTGACTTTTCTTTGGAGTCTGTCAGCTCCTGAATTTTGTTTGAAATGAGCTTAAGAAAATGGGCATTGAAAAAGGCTTCTGAAAACGATTCTTCATTGGGCTTTGGAATACTATCAGTTTTGAAGAAAGGTTTTGACACTTGATTTGTATAACTGGTACTTGGAGTGTTTGTGGTACTTGGTTTCTTTGTTTCTTCTATCCTCAAGGAAATATGGTCTAATTGAGTGGCAATAGTCTGGAGGATAGTGTTTGTGTAATTGGCTTGTTGATGGACCTTTTTGAGGTCATCAAGTTTGTATATATATATATATATATATATATATATATATATATATGTGTGGGTGTGTGTGTGCGCGCGCGCGTGTGTGTGCGTGTGTGTGTACATACATACATATATATATATATTATATATATATATATATATATATATATATATATATATATATATATGAAAACCACTATCAACCAATAACAAAGAAAAGCAACCAATATGAAGTAATACCAACCAATAAAAAAACAATACTACCTACCAATGATAAATACACGGAATCAGTATCAAGTAATACCAACTAATAAGAAAGCTAAAAAGTTGTTGATACCCTATAACATGTCATATATATTACTTAGTAGTGTAAAGTCAATTTATAATGACAAATAATGGTTAACTATATAAAATACATCTACCACTCTTAATGATACATAGACCATTTAAATCTCTTGTTGGTCGGCCACCATATATCGTACAATATTTAATCATAATGCCAAGTAGAAGAATCAATTTACTACAATAATAAAGCAAGTATAATATTACTCGGTTGCTCGCCATTAAATCTCAAAATTAAGGTCTTATATATTGCTATGCAATAAATTCGAAAATCATCAAGTTAAAATGTGACAATATTTTAACAAAAAATGTTTTACTTTCTTTTTTTTTTAATCAAAAAGTTTTACTACTTGAATATACATATCGTATATCACTAAGCACTAAAAATTACACTTTGATAAAAATTATGAAGGATTTATATATGGTAATGTTTAATATTAGAGGGTTAGATTCAACATATTGGAAGGGAGAGTCATCTGATCCGTCAACTCTCAATGAAAATTCGTACCTTTTGCATATATGCTTAAAATGGTTTGTTTGCGAAGACTAACTTCAATTACCATTAGACTTACACAGGCCAATTGATGACGTGATTTGTCCTTGCTACTTTAGCCTTTGTTCACTGATTATAGCTTGCTTTAATGTCCTGGTCCTCATCTGCCCTTCATTTTTTTTAATTTAACTAATGGTCAATTGAAACTTAATATTTGAACTCTCTCCCTCTATATATATATATATATATATATATATATATATATATATATATATATATATATATATATATATATATATATATATATATATATATATATATATATAAAATAATGATAATAGTGGTAGTAGTAGTAATAAAAGTAGTAATAGTAGTAGTAATAATAATAATAATAATAATAATAATAATAATAATTGAAAATACTTATAGTGAAGGGTTGTATTTTCCAACTAACAAGTCAAATATTAGAATTCTTTTATTATCCTCTTTAATATTTCAGTATACATACATTTATTAGTTCTCAATTGTAATAGAGATTTTTGTTGACTTACTTATGTAAATTGATCTAGATTGAAGTATCATATACATCCTAGGTTTAACAACAGATCGGGTTTGGATAGGGTGAACCATCATCTGTATCCATCATCCACTCCATCCAATCCACCCATTCATCATCGGCAGGTGTAACCATGTGAATCGGGTTGTAAACGGTTGTAAAAGCTTATGTGCAATATGTTAACAAATTTATAAGGAAAAAAAATAAGCTTTGCCTTTTCAAAAATTGATAAATATATTTTTCATATGAGAAATAAATAAATGTCATATTTATCATAATAATTTTGACAAAAATTATAGAATTAATGATATAATCGTCCAAAAAAATGCTAGAGTTTAAAGGGCGAAAATAGCAATTAAAGTAATAACAAATACAGGATAAACAAGTAGATAACTGAGTGGGTTGTGAATCGGATGTTGGGTCTGGTTGAGCATTACCTGGACCTAACCAATTCATCAAACCATCGTCCATCATCCATCTATATCTTTTGAGTTTTCACCCACTTTCACAGGTCAGATGCATTGGATATGCATCTGATGCGGGTGAAATTACCATCTACCTAGTAGTTTTTAGCCTTCTTTTAAGATAAAAAGATAAAGTTACCATAATTAAAAAAGACTGTTGCATAATAATTAGGGAGAAAACTCGTGCCTTATATGCACACATCCTGCTACTACCAGTGTATGTTAAGTCTGTAATGGTCGCACAGAAGTGCTAATTTGATCCGCCGCACACGTTGGACCTGGGCTTTTGAATTTGCAAACGGACGAACCAATATTTGAGATATATATACAAAGCCTGTGATGGTCGTGTAGAACCGTTAACTTGATCCACCGTATGCAGGGTAATTGGGCTTTTGGGTCTGCAACCGACTGACCCATGTTTGGGTCGGCCCACTAAGGAAGAATTATCCACCTTTCAAGAAAATTGAAATAAAAAAGCATTATAGTAATTATTATTGTTATTATTATTATTGTTGTTGTTGTAGTTGTTGTTGTTGATTAACTTCTTCTTCTTGTTGTTATTGGTTCGGATGAGTCAGTAAAAGTAAGAATGTAGGGCTGGAAAAAATTTATCCAACTCGATTACTTGAATTTGTGCGACTCAAAAATACCAGATACGGTCACAAAATTTTTGTCCAAATTTAAAATTCAGGCAATCGGTCATGTCCGAATTTAAATCTAGGTCGAGTTCAGGTTTAGCCATTCTGGTTCAGGTTGTTCGGATTTTTAAAGTATTTTGGGTTCAAATAAATTCGGACAATCGGGTTGGAACATCGGACACTAGATTTATCTATGATTTTAGTACAAATTCTCCATAAAATTTTATAAAAACAGTTTCGGACAACCAGGTTCAGACGTTGAAAAGTCGGGTTTGGATTCGGTCCCAAAATTTTGGTAACAATGTCCAAAAATCATATCACAAATTCAGACATTCGGATAATCAAGTCCGGACATCATATATCCGGGTCTGCACTGGTCAAAGTGTTCGATTTATAATCCGAGTTCGGGTATAAAATTTTCATCCGAACGTCCAATTTGTCTAAACCCAAATCAACCCGAACCCTTGCTTTCGCCGTCCCTAGGTAAGAGAACAATCTTACAATACAATAAGAGAACAAAAAATGAAACCTGATATCTCAAGTACTCAGGGTCTCCGTATTAGCTAGTAGCTCAAGATGTCATTAATTTTCTTTAAAAATAAATAAAAGACGTCCATCACGAAGTTGCAGAGAAAAAATAATTTTATATTTATTATAGTAAGCAATTAACTATGAATACATAATTATTTTTGCAAAGAATCAATTCTCAAAAGTTCAATACCAGGATTTAGGGGAGAAATTTTCAAAGATTTACATGAAGTTATTATTTACTAATTAACTTTACAATTGAATATTGTAGTATAGTGGTCTACCATAAGATGATAAGATATTTAAATAGTTTGTGTGCCCTTAAGAATGCTAGAACATGTTATATTTTATAAGGTCTACCATAATATTGTCATTATAAAATTACTTTGTATTACTTTGTAGTATATATATGAGACATTTAGGAGTATATTTTCTTATATATGTAAAATACTATCTTTTATAATTCCTCTTTTGATCAAAAAAAATTTATCACAAAGATAAAGTTCATTATTACTTATTTGTAGTAAATTATACATTTGTAGTTAAAGATACTATATGCAAATCACTAAAATAAGATGAACGAATCCACAAATACTGAAAATTCATCAAAGGTAATATCAATTATTGCCCATAATGTTACGTAAGCCCTGTTCGGCAAAATTAGCGGTTCAAATAGCGGATAGCGGTTCAGGTAGCGGATAGCTGTTTAGGCAGCGGATAGCGCTTCTAATTTAGCTGTTAGCGGATAGCGCTTCTAATTTAGATGAGTAGTTGAAATAAATATGTTTGGTAAATTTAACTGTTGGGTTAGCTGTTTGGCTACTTTTGAATGTCAAACGTTAATATTATTAGCTTTTCAGAAACGTTACTTAAAACGCTAAACGCTACTTGAAATGTTAGTCAAAATATTATGTTACCGAATAATAAAAATTATTTGATGAGTGTATTAACTTAGTCAAAATACTAAATACTATTTAAAATACTATTACCGAACAAGTCTTTACAGTATGATAGTATTTGCCTAAAATGTGTTAGATAGGTTAATAGTATAGAGTTCCCTTGACTTTTGCCAATTGTCGGTGGGTCATCGCACAATTGTTATTGTCGTTTTGCATGTAATGAGTCACCGGCTGGTTAGGTTTTTGTCCGTATGCGCTCGGCACATTGACGATCACTAGAGAATTTTCCAGAATTCTGGATTAACTCTCTTTGGACGTTTTCCCTTTAATTTTAGCATTTTAGGGTCAAATCCTAGCCCTTAATTCTGATTTTTTGTTCTTCAGTGCTTGACTTTTTGTTCTAAGACGTAGGAAATTGATGCATGCTTGGCGCTTACACTTGTGGACCATTTGGACATGTGGAGTTTGTTCGCATAAATTTTTGGTTTAAAGATACGCCTTATTTTTAGAGCATGTTATAACATATGGGGGTCACGGGTGGATTTAGGATATAGGCACCGGAGGCACATGCCTTTAGTGACTTTTCGGCTCTACTTAGGTGAAAGTATGGTTTATATACAGATGGTGCCCCATCCAAAAAAACCAAATTGCCTTTTATAAAATAATCCTAGAGTGAAATCTATAGCCTCAAATGGAAAAGGTGCAAAGATAAATAGGGTCAGAAGAATTATAAAAACTGTCTATATAGATATATATATATATATAGATATATATATATATATATATATATATATATATATATATATATATATATATATATATATATATAATCTCGCGAGGTTACTGTTATTTCACCACTATAGATAATAGACAATAGATTGGTGGATGACCAACAACTTACTGAGGATTCTTAAGTTCTCTCCTCTCTCTGTAATCTGCAAAATCATTAACGCCCCCGGTCAAAAGATTTTTTCTGGATCCACCACTGGTGCTGATATCACGGTTTGCAAAGCGATGGAATCATGCAATCCTCATCAAGTCAACGACTTCCTAGTTAGCACTGTATTAACTTATTTGGGTCCATATCAGGTATGATGCCATGCAAGTTAGCTAATCAAATGATAAGCTTTTATCTGATGAGAAACTATTGTCATAGTGATTGACAAATTCAACTTCGTTGCTTCAATTCTCATGGAGCCATTCAACAAAAATACCCCAAATTTCCAACATTAGTTTTATGCTAGATTTTTTTTATCCCATATATTTTGTTATTGTAATGACTGAAGGATGAATAAGATGCGAAGCGCTAAAAAGAAGGCCATCCATTTTTTAGAAGAAAAGTCAATCATATTAAAGAATTTGTGAATAGTATCACAAGTCTTCAACCTAAGAGCAGAAGTCGGGTTATTAACAATACGTATACTGTACACTCGAGAGTATATACTCTCATGCGACACATAAGTAATTATATATTAAAATATATAATATATGGTAAATACATTCTAAAAAATATATATAAATATTAGATGCAAGAGCATGCGTACATGGGTGTACATAATAATTTACCGGCTATTAATTGCAAGGAAACATAGAACTCCAAAAAGTCAATTACAAATACATCTTTGCTAGTACTCCAATTATTTTAATCAAGGGCCCATTTGAAACCGCGACTGCAGATAGTTGACCACTTTAGGATTGAGTTGGAAGGCCTTGCTCAAAACATCAACTGAGATAGGTGGCTTGGAGCCAAAAGTTGCAGCACCAATAGTAATCACACCAGGGTTTTGGCTGCTCAAATGTGAAATTGCCACAGCTGGGGTTTTGGCAATATTGAACTGGAAATGAATCATGCCCTGAGGAAACACAAAAACATCACCCTTCTTAAGAATCCTACCGAAGAACTTGTTCCCCATATTTGGTATGTTGGATGTTACAAAACCGGCAAAGAGGGTTCCCTCGATAACTGTGAGGACTTCTGTGGCACGAGGGTGTATGTGAGGAGCATTAAGGCCGCCATATGGTGCATAGTCAACCCTAGCTACTGATATTCCCAGGGCGTTGAGTCCAGGTAGTAGGCTTGCATTGACCAGGGTGACATTTGAGCCCATTCTGTTGTTGGTGCTCCTTGGCTCATCTATTCCTTGAAATAGGAAATCTTCTGGTGTAACATCCATTGGATTCTTGCATAACAAACCATTCACAAACACTAAAATAGAAGTGCACCACACGCACAACAGTAAGTTACTGAATAAAAACAATTTGTGCAGAGTAATATTAAATGTCTATGTATTGCAAGTACACTATAGGCAAAAAAGATACATTATTACCTGCATCATGAGGGTGATTCACCCCAACACAAAAATCTTGCAATTGCGTGGGATCAGTAGCATAGGCGACATAGGAAGCAATGGCCAAAAGACCAACGAAGGTGAGAATTTTGTGGGCTGACATCGACAGTTGGTACAAATATAGACTATGTAAATTGCTTAGATTTTCAAAAGGATTATGGAACCTTATATAGTGGGAGACAATTAAATTCAGACTTGGTCATGCATGAATTATCTTACTGTGATGTGTGCAATTATACCCGGTCATATCCCATTAGAAAAAGAAGCAAAGATCAATAGGGTGGTTGATTACGTATATTGATCCATTCCGCGTTCAGCATGGATATATATATATATATATATATATATATATATATATATATATATATATATCAACGTTCCAAACCTAACAATGGACACGTGGCAAGCTCTAACATCTTCTACATTTATTCGTAATCTAAGTCCAAGCCTCTTAAAAAATAATAAAATATTTCTAATTCCATTATTAATATTTTTTCCTTTCTAATTTATTTAAAAATATACATATTAAAGGATTCTAACTCCAATATTATTATTGTTATATTTTTTAAAAAGTATAGACAATAAATATTCTGGTGAAATATTTGCCCGTTTATCCCACATCATTATTACATTGATAGTAATAATAGCAAATAATAATTAATAGAGATTTACCTTTTAATTGCCAACATAGGAGCCACTCTTGCGCTTGCATATTTGATAAATTTTTTTTCACAAAATTAAGTATTTCTTTGCAATCAATTTGAATAAGAAAATGTCTTGGGACTAAAAAGATTAAGAACCTTTCAATTCTCCTTAGGACTACGAGGATTTCTTTTTCCAACATAGAATAGTTGCATTTTGCTTTATTGAAACTTCCACTACAATAGTTACAGAGTTTTTCTCCTTCTTTGATTTTGAATACTGCACTCCATTACTCATTTTTGGCATCTATCTCAAAAATGAAATCATCTCCTTTATTAGGTAAATTTAGAACAAAAAGATTTCTATACATCTTTTTGAAATTTTGAACAATCTTTGAATCACTAGTAGTTCGTGCCCAACTTACTTCTTTCTTAATTTTTTACTGCACTGATTTTCTCAATTTAGCTAAATATTTAATAAAATCTGAAGCATAAGTAAGACATATAAGAGACATTTCTAATTGCTTCATATCTTCAATCTTTTCAAGGAAAGTTTCTATTTTTTCTAAAATATGCTTTTGCAGAATAAATTGTCCAGCTTTAATCTCTAAATTTAAAAACTCGATTTTTTGTTCTGCATAAATGCACTTATTCTTACCAAGAACAATGTTATGATCAATGCATCTTTGGATGATAGTTAGGATATCATCTTTGTGCTATTCTATAGATCTCACCAATGTAAACTAGACAATAGTCATCAAGGTCTTATCCATTATCCTTTGGAATATTTGATATGTATTTTTAAGACCAAATGACATTACTATCTATTTATAATGTCCTTAAAGGGCACTAAAAGTAGTTAAATGAATGCTTTTTTACTCATTTTTATCTGCTAATTTCCGCTTTTGCAATTCATTTTCGAGAACTAAGGGTTCCTTGAATTCTATTGAAAAGAACTGTTTTCTTAGGAATATAATAACCATCAAAGACAGTATTACCATTAAGCTTTTTATAATTGATTATCATTCTTACTTTTTCTCTTTTTTCTTTGACATGATTTCTTATCATAAAAGTGGGACGGGTGTGAGGATTCTTATTATTAGTGATTAACCCTTTATCCAAAAGTTATTTGATTGTTTATCAAATTCTTGGATTTCTAGTGCGTATGCACCATTTGTTTGGCTCGAATAATAGTGTTGGGATTTAACAAAGTAATTTTTACAAATATCCTATCTTTATCCCAAAATTTAAGTTGGTTATCAGAGTAAAGCTCTTTGTATAATTGTTTTTATTGTTTAATAATCTGCTCTTTAATAGGTAACGCAAGTGGTGAGATTATTAGTGCTATATCTTATTGTGCAGGTATTACCTTCTGACCATGCAAGCTGCGCGTAACCTAAATCTTTTGATGATTTTAAGCTTTATTTAAAATATAAATAGGAACTAAGAGACAATTTATTGTGAATATTATTTGGTTTATGGTCTGTGTATATGAAGAATATAGCATCTAAAAATTATTTTCAATAATCATACCATGAAAGGTTGATTAGTAGCCTATATCACTAGTATAATGCATTGGACTCCTATTTCTATAGATAATTCTTCTATGACTTCATTGTCGCTCATTATGCTATTATCATCTATTTGTAGTTGCAAGGATTCTTGACTTTCTTTAACATAAATTTTAGAAATAATGACGTTTTTTCAAAACAGATAGAACAACTACTATCAATGTAGGCACACAATTCACATCTATTATATCCCTCTAAGCATACATCTATTGAGACATAGATGCTGTTAGGATTTGTATGGTGACTTCATAGCATAATTTCATCGTCATATTTTTACTAATTCATCCTCTTAGATTGACTCACTAACAGTCCTTATTTTGTATCTGATGACTTTTCTATCTAGACTCATATTTCGATCTATACTATGTCTTACGGGTTCAAAACTCATTCTACTCATTTCACTAGTCATACTAATTGTATTGTGTTCTTTGAGATTTTCTTTAGTAGTTGAAGATCATTCTCCCCATTATATGATCGTGCGCTTATACGTCTTAATAATTGAGGTTTAATGGTAATTTTATCATTCTCATTAATTTTTATTATATTTTCTTGTTGATTTTTATATGATTAGCAAAGCCAGATATCCAAAACCTGTTGATTTTAATCTCTAGTGGATTAGATTTTGTCATTGAATTTTATGCATTAGAGTAGAACTTTAAAATATCTATCATTGTTATCTTAGTCTTTGGATCTATAGTACTATCTAGTTTGTAGATTATTTTCCAAAATATCCATAGTAGGTATCCTCCTCTTTTCATGTCTAACCAAACTATTTTTATCTTAAGGGATAGAAAATTTTTGGCAAATTTATCTTTCAGGTTTACATAATATCCAGGTTAGCTATTGAACCTTATTAATTCATTACATAGATTAGTCTTAATTCTTGTGCTAAATTTGATTATTAAATTTGATATGCTTGTTATCATAGAGGACAACATAAAGATAAATATCTTTGCTATAATACTGTAATGAAGTGATTTGCATTTGAACACTTTCAATATAGATATACCTATACTTTCTATCTTTGTTATGCTTAAGAATATTTTCCTAATTAATGATATTAACTTCTTCTACATCATACTCACAATCTTTGATTTCTATACCTTCTTCCATCATTTTACATACGTACTTACTCTTTAATTAAAAGATCGATTTTTTATATATTATGTCTTTCTGAATTATGGAATGACGGCTCAATCTCCTTTGACTTTCCTTGAAGATCACCAAGACTAATTGAGCTATTTTCCATCATGTGACAAGTTTCTTCATAATTACTTTCTTCATATTCATCCTTCAGTATGATCTTAACAATTTTCTTGTTGTTTTTCAGGGGTTAGATCTAGTGCTTCTTCTCTGCTAAGCACAAAGTATCTAGACTACCCAAAGTTTCAATAAATTTGTTACTCTTCTTCTTTTTGCATTCGTTTGCATAATAGCCTACTTCTTCACATGCCCAACACTTAAGGTTGTTTTTCTTGGTAAGATAATAAGTGGCTTTCTAAAAATCTCCCTTTTTTGAGGCTTGGTTTGTTATAATAGTTTCATTTATATTTTTCTCCCCTTCGCTGGTTAAAGCTCTTTTTCTTATAAAATTTTCTTTTTCTTCTCCTTTCAGGTTGCTTTTTCCGTTGGTTAGGATTATCTCAAAATGTTAGAAATTGTTTTTTTCTGTTGCTTTTGGAGTCCAAGATATTGATCATTGACCTATTTGCTTAGATAAGAAATTCTTATGCCAAGAGTATCATTGACATCTGCTTTTTCAAGTCATGTGATGTATTCTTCATTGATTATAGATTGGATTATAGATTGGCTAGATATGATAAGTTGTCATAAATCATGCCAGGACTGGCTTCATTATGCCCAATTTTATAATAATAGTGACCGAATTCGGCAATATAATTATCTAGATATCCCATATTTCATAACTCTATGTTATTAATCTTTCTTTGCAATTCTCTATCTTTTTCTTCAGAATCAAGTGTAGCTCTAATAAATTCAGTTTTCATTTCCTTACATAATTTTTTGAATATAGCTGCTGGAGTTTCCATCGTTCTTAATACATTTTTACCTTCTTCAACTAGTGGGCCAAACCAATCAACTACAGTACCGGGAAAACTATGCTCGATATAATTTAAGAAATTTCCTACAATCCATGTGATATTTAAATTCAAGATACTATTCATACCTCTTTTCTAATGCTCAAATATTTTTTCTCTATTACAAGCTCTATCGATATTTAAGATGTATCTTGTTTGGTTAATTGGGGTGAGACTGATTTCTTCAAAAGACGTGATTTTTCTTGGGATAAAACCAAAGAAAAAGTTAGTTTATATACCTTATTGGAATGAACCTAGGTCTCATAAAATGCATATTTCTTCTAGAGGGTTCATCGAATTCTTTAATTTTACGAACAACATTGTTATCTAGATTAGACTCAATTTCATCTATGTTTAGTTCTCCTCCAATCTCATTGATTTCATCGTCAAATATCCATTTACCCTATTTTTTTATCTAGTCTCTTCCTAATTTCTTCTAAAGTAACAATATTAAAATCCTCTAATTTAATTAGGTCTATCTGCTGATATATTTCTTCTTCTAATTGGACATTATTCATTTCTTCACTGTCATCAGATAATACATATTATTTTTCAACTATTGCCCTTATGATTTTGTTTAAGTCTTCTGGGTTTTATTTTTTATCATACATATTCTGTAATTTTTCAAGATTATACTACTTATACTCCATCTCTTTTCTTTCTCTGCCTTTTCAAATGATTTTTCAGTTGATTTTTTCTCTATTTTTTTGGATTCTTATATCATGCAAAGGAAGTGGATGTTCATATTTTGGTTTTGAAAAGGATATGTATGCTGAAATAAAGTACTAATACTTATGTCAGATTTTTCACTATGTCTAATTTCATTTGTCAAAGAAAGATGGATTATAGATAGTTGCTTCTTTATCTTCTTAATTTCAGTCTTAATTTTTACTCATTTGGCTTTTTATTCTAAAGCTATATTAATAATATAATTTAATTGCGGACATATTGTAGTGGTTTCTTCCATTTGATGAGTGCACAATATGTGAATAATTCGAAGTAGGACAAGTAGATAATGATTCAAGCATTAAACACAATTAATTAGCTTAATTAACTACTAACTAACTTAATTATATTAATTATTTATGATCACGTGGCTCTGATACCAATCAAAAGAGGACCTCCAATAATACTTCTGAGAGAAATTACACATCCACAAAATTAAAATTTTCAAAAGTAAGTCTTCAAGGATTGAGGTTAAAAATGTATATTTTAAAAGTTTGGAGCACAAGAAAAATATGGAGGGGACCCAAAAATTAAGTTACATAAACTCCGAAATACTAGAATATTAAATCTAAAAATACAGGATTAAAATTATTAATAATTAAAAACTTTTGGATTCCTGGATGCAAATTACCCTGGCCTTGAAGAAAATAATAAAGGAAAAAGTTGTACTGGTTGAAAAGAGTGCAGCATAATCTTCCCAGGGAAAATTTAGAAATATATGTAACATGCAAATATGCTTCTTTGGTGTAGCCGTCTTAAATTAGACCAGGA
>JAKOGI010001758.1:180000-184843 GCA_029747015.1 Carnegiea gigantea
TTTGCATGCAATGTGCTTACAGTTCTGCATTACATCGTCCAAACACCACCTGGGACTTTGCTAGGTTTGCTTGCAGGCCAGAGCATAAGTAAAATTCATGCAGCACCTTCATTATTAGCCTCAAGGTTAGGGGTGTGCTTTGCTAAATATAAGCACATCATCAGCAAACATTAGATGATTTAGTTACAGTGAGGTACAGTTTTGATGAAAAGCAAACTGAGGGTGGGTGCTGATTAGCTTTATTTGTCTAGTGAAGTATTCCATGGTCAATATAAAAAGGAGAGGGGAGAGGGGGTCCCCTTATTTCAAACTCCTTCCTCATGGGTATTCCCCACCTATCTGCCCATTGACATGAATGGAAAAAGAGACTGATTGCAAGGAAGCCATAATCCAGTCAACAAATTATTGTGGAAATTTTAGTTGGTTTAGGAGATCTTTGGTAAACCTCCAATGCACTAAGTCGAAGGCCTTTTAAAGGTCTGTTTTCATGGTACACCTAGGGGATATGCCCTTCCTTGTATACCCTCTTACAATGTCTTGGTAAATTAAGACATTGAAGAGGATTTTCCTGTCCTTTACAAAAGCCCCTTGATTCTGATGGATGAGGTGTAGGAGGACAGTTTTGATTCTTGAACAGAGAAGTTTTGTAATGTACTTGTAGATGACTGAGCAGCAAGAGATTGGCCTGAAGTCCTTTTCCATGCTTGGCTTTGGTACTTTAGGCAACAATACCAGTTGGTTTTCCCAAAGTAAGAGGGGATGTTTGCTATGTGAAAAAACTGAGTGATGGCTTGGCATACCAATAGGCCTGTTATGTCCTAAGTGGCTTTGAAAAAACTACTATTGTACCCATCAAGCCGAGGGGATTTGATGCTAGGTATGGAAAACATTGCCTCCTTTATATCAGCTGCTGTGAAGGGAGAACAAAGAGACATCTGCTGTGGAAGTGAGAGTGTGTTTCCCATAGCAATTACCTGAGGGTTTAGAGGAGCATAAGGGAAGCTAGGTCCTAAGAGTGAGCTACAGTAGGCTTGCAGAACCTTAGAGACTTCCACAAACCCTTGCTGTAGGTCACCATTCTCATCCTGAATGGCATATACATATAATTCTAGTTTTCTTTGCTTGGCTTTAGCAAAGAAGTATTTAGTGCTGGTGTCCCCAAAATTGATCCATTCTGCTTTACTTTGTTACCTTATTATGTCCATAATAGATGAGGTAATGGATATGCGCTGATCTCTCACCTCTTTCTCCTTCTGTTTAAGATCAGCATTGTTTGGCTGAGATGAGAACTCATGTTGGATTTGTGCTAATGCTTCCCTAGCTTTCACTTGTTGGCTTCTCAAATCATGGTATTTGTCTTTATTTAATTTGAGAAGAGCCTACTAAGTCTTTACCAGATAACCTTATAGTTGCTTGCTTGGATTGTAGATTTTCTTAGGAAATAGGGGCTGGACCAGTGACATGAACGATGTGTCTCTTATCCACATTTCACAAAACTGAAAAGTTCTTTTTGACTTAGGACTGTCAATGAGGTGAAGCATCAGGGGTGTGTGGTCTGATAGGGCATTATTGAGGTATTGAACTTGGCTGAAATCAAATTGGTTGTACCATAAACTGTTTACAAAGGCTTTATCTATTCTGGACCAAATAGTTTTGTTGGTCCAGAAATAGTAGGGGCCTTTGTATTGCAGTTCCTGTAATCCACGTGTGGTTATATAATCTGCAAAAGGCTTGATTTCAGAGTCTTGTATTGCATTTCCTCCCATTTTATCCCCTGCATATAAGATTGAGTTAAAATCTCCCACCACACACCAAACATCCTCCATATCTGAAGCAATTTGCTCCAATTCTGCCCATAGTTGTTGTCTCTGTCCTTCACAGTTAACCCCATATACATATGTCAAGTGGAAGTGCTTCAATGTAAGCTGTGAAACTACCTTACAGTGGATGTGCTGAGTAGATTTGGAGAGAAGTTGGACTGCATACCATTAGGGTCTCCATGCCACCTAGATCCTTTCATTGTTAATAACCTCAAAGTTATGAACCCAGTGCCAGCCCCTGAGGGGCTTATTAGCTACTTTGTCAACTTTATGCACCTTGACTTTGGTTTCTAGCATCCCAATTAAACTAACTTGATGAAATTACAAGAAGATGTGCAAGTCTTCTTGCTTATTAGGCCAGTTAAGGCCTCGCACATTCCAACTACAAATCCTACCCATTGGGGCCTAGCCCCTCCACATGATGTACCAGACTTGCACTATCAGCTTCTATGGTCACCAGAGCTAAGAAGTTATTAGGAGAGATTGATAACTCTGAATTGATTTCCTGATTTGGAATCTGTCTTGCTGAGCTCCTCTTTTCAACTTGAATGAAACCATCTTCATCCATGATTAGAGCTTGTGGCTTGCTGCTTATTTGAACATTATCTGATGGAGGTTGTACCACCCTCCATTCCTGCCTTACTTTTTGTTTCTTTCGAGACAGTTGTCTTCAAGATGACCAACATATGATAGTGATCACATTTTACAGGTTGCCACTCATATGTGACCTTTTGTCTAATCAATACATCCTTCTCATTAGCAAACTCCACATATTCTGAAAAGTCATCTGATAAAGGAATATCAATTAGAAGCCTAGCATACTTGAGCATGGTTTTTTGCATTGTGTGTATCTATCTGTTTTGATGGGGATACCTATCATGCTTTCGATTTTGCTCAAACACATTGCCTCCCAGTATTTGATATCTAAGCCATGTAGCTGAACCCATATAGGTAGAGATACAATATCTGCAGAGTTAATTTCCATATCTGGATTCCATGGTTTCACAACAAAAGGCTTTCTGGCAAAGTAATAAACCCCTTTACTAACCACCTCCAGCTGGTCTTGGAGTAGCTGAAAACGTACCAGAAACAAGCCAGATTTAACCAGGCATACCTTATCAATTGTATAGTTAGACCATATATGATAGATGAAACCCTCAATGATTTCGAGTGGTGGGTTTGCCCCAAGAACGGTGCAGAGTACTGCAGATTACCAGCAATCAATCTATCTCAGGGGCTATAACCTCAGCTGCAATTTTGGGACATTTCCTTCCATTGACTAATGGAGCGCGAACGAAGTGGAGAGAATTGCCTTCTTCGGGGTTAACCAACGCTACATACGAGCTTTTGATGGGAGTTTCAGGCTCCGATGGGCTTTCTTTGACTGTTGGATTGGGAACGATTAAAGGGTCAGAGTCAAATGATTCTGGAGCGTCGAATATTGGGGATGCTGATTGTGAGCTTGATCGCGGGCTAGGATTTTAACGTGGGCGTCCTCTTATTCCTCGTGCTATGGCTACTCACCGGAGGACTCGACGGAAGTCTCCAGCTCATCGGAGAGGAGAAAGACTTATTTTTTATATATCCATATATATATATATATACATATACATATAGATATACATATACATATATAAATATATATATATATATATATTCTATATATATATATAAGATTATATATATATATATATATATATATATATATATATATATATATATATTATATGCGCACACACACACAACACACATATATATTACACATATGCGTGTACATATGCGTGCGTGTGGTCTTATATTACATACATACAATACATATATATATAATATATATATATATTATATATATATATTGATATATATACAGACATACCAAACATACATACTAATATATATATGTAGATATATACATATATATAGATATATATCGATATATGCTTATATATATATATATATATATATATATATATATATATATATATATATATATATATATATATATATATATATATATATATATATATATATATAATAATATATATATATATATATATATATATATATATATATATATATATATATATATATATATAGAATATATATATATATATATATATATATATATATATATATATATATATATATGTATGTATATACATGAATGTATATATATGTGTATATATACATATACCCACATATATATATATATATATATATATATATATATATATATACACATATACATATATATATATATATGTTGTGAAACTCCGGAAAATTAAATTGGGAGATCATGTGATGTGGACCAACTTTTGTAATCCATATTGTTCTAAATCTCTTTCGCGACGGATTGTGCTTTTTTAAAAATTTTACACGACAAAAATTTAATTATTTTTTTGACCGGGCCATTTTTGTTCTTTCCTCGAGTTTATTATTTGCGCATTTTGCTTCATAACGCAACTATTTATTTCTCCCTTTTATTTTTCCCTCCCATCTACGTTATTTTGAAATTCTATTTTTCTGTTCAAAATTCACCTAACTTAAACCCTAGAATATATTTTATTTCCCTTCCTTTTTATTCATTTTCCTTTCTTTCTATTTCCCTTTCCTTTTTCTTTCCCCACTACACAGTTCCCCCCTGAAACCCTATCCAAAACTCCCCCCATGCTAACTCTCTCTCTTCCGCTCGTTCTCTGTCTCTCCCCCAGCCGCGAGCCCCGCCACCTCACGCCACCGCCCCCCACAGGCCGGCTCACATTCCCTCTTCATTGGTGGTAAGGGGGTGCACCCCCATGCACCACATGCATGAACACTCCAAAACTTTTGCAGTTCTTTCAAGAATTTCATGGTTTTATGTGGATTCGAGTCAGAAGTATTGAACACACAAACACATATATACACACACACATACGTATATATACATATACATATATGTATATATATCTATGCGCACATATATACACACACACACACATATATATATATATATACATATACATATATATATATATATATATATATAA